>JAMXBB010000011.1:9939948-10101886 GCA_024138015.1 Lumnitzera littorea | reverse complement strand
CTACTTTAGTATTTTCCTACTTAATTATACTTAAGTGATAACATGATAACATGATAACATATGGAAGTGCCACATGTCATTCTTATAAATTTTTCATAATTTCTTATATTTTCTTGTATCTTACGTTATAAATATATATATATATATAAATCCTTATTATTATATTTTATTAAATTTTATAATTTACTTAATTATTATTCTTTTTCCTAATTTACGATACTCTAATATATATATATTTATTTATTAACTTACTTTATTTGTTAAATTAATATTATAGTATATTATATATATACTATAATTATGCTTGTATTTTTATGTATATATTACTATTCATATTCGTATATTTATACGTATATTATACCTTATATAATAAATTATTTTAACCTTAGTTACACACATGTATAAGTAGAGTATACACGTATTTATACCCTATATACATATGTATATATATACGGTTTTATTATATGTATGTATATATACTAAAATACAAAATATTATTAATAATAATATATATACACATTCACATCCAGCTATATATATATATATATATAATTTTTATAAAATACAAATACTAAGTATAAATATTCATATATATACCAACTATTATACACGTGTACATATATATATATCATATAATATAAAATACTATGGATATATATACATATATAACCTCATGCCTACATATATATAAATATATATATAGAAAATACGAAATATATACATATATACATAAATATGAAAATACATGACACTTGTACATATATAAGCAAATACTTAATACATGTATATACATATCATATACTAAAATAAATACTAAGTATATACACATATATGCCCATTTATACATATATATATTTTCAAGAAACTACTATGTACATACACACACACACACACACACACATATATATATATATAGTCACGTGTACATACATGTACATAAGGAAATACATGTATATATATATATATTCTATACACATACATGTACATACTTTATACTATATACATATATATTTAAACATACATACATGTAATAAATAAAACAAAAATACTAAATATTCATGTACATACTATAGAGTATATATATATGTACAAAAATTAAATAAATAACTTACCTAAGTACTTTAGTAATTAAATTAGAAAAAATATCACCTTAATCTTCTTCTTCTTCTTCTTCTTCTTCTCCTTAAGTAATTGCCTTGTTTTTCTTTTTTTTTCTTTTTCGTTTTTGTGTGTGTACGTGCTTTGGTTCTTTTTCTTTCTCTTTTTGTTTCATTTTTTAAGGCTTCTAGGATCCACATGTGTTGAGTATGTGCAGAAGAAAGCAAGAAATAAGGACAAAAGCAATTTATAAAGCAAACCACTAAATCTAAGTATTAATTAAGATATGACCATATAATCATAGCTTTTGGTTTCATGTACATAAATTGAACATTTGGAGGAGGAAAGGAAAAGAAAAAAAAAACGTGGGTTACCGGAGGGAACACGTGGAAGTAAGGAAAAAAATAGAAGGAGAAAAGAAAAAAAGAAAAAGGAAAATAAAAAAATAATTATATGTAATTTTTTCAAACTCAAAAATAATAAATATAACATTTATAAATTAATTTTAAGATTTTATAAAAATTTATTAATTTAATTGATATCCGTTATGATTATAATATTTATGAGTTATTTTGATATTTTCGTTAGGATTTATACACGATTTAATTGATAATTATAATCAATTATAGTTATATTACTATTAAATGATATTTATTCATTTTATAAATTTAAAGCTATAGTTTTAAGGTTTTAATCAAGATCGGATTCGATTTCAAATATTTGCGTGTACATCAGATTTAGTATTTTTGTACGCGATTTAGGTTTTAATCGATTCTCTAGGGTTTTTATTACTTATAATATATTTAAATTCATAACTTAATAAAATATTTATTTTACTTGGTCTTATCGACTCCTAAAATTATTTACAATATTCAAGCTTAATCTTACACTCAAATGGCTCAATTTGCGAGATTTATAGTATTTTAATCATTTGCAAACAACTAATACAATATCAGATCCAATACAATATAAACCATACGTTAAGATATCCACTATAGTAGCACATTTCAATTATGCTACCACTTTATAGTGATTCTTTAGTAACTTCATTTGCTGATCATGAGGGTTGTTACACTCCTTGAAGCCTAATGTTTGAATTTATCTAAAGATCTTTTCAATTAGAATTGTAAACAAGTTAAACTATTTGTAAACTATTCAAATTTGGCTCGACATTTACTTGAGTTCGATTCAAGAAGAATCGAGTAGAACTCAAGCTCGAGCTGTTCGAGTAATTAATTGAGTCGAGCTCAAATCTTATAGTATTTGGTTCAACTAGCTCATAAGCCTAATTGAATTTGAGTCGAATATTAATGGTAGTTGAGTTTTACTATTAATATTATTATAATCAAAATAAAAGATAATTTTTAAATGAATCGAGTTCAAACAAGTTTGATCGAATCGAGCTTAAGTTTATTGAGTATTTTTTCGAGTTGAATTCGAGCTTAAAATTCTATGCTTGATTAAGCTCAAGTCGAGCTGGAGATTTAAAATTTTAAGTTAAGCTTAAACTCAAGCTTAACGTTATGTCGCTTCGCTTTGATTCATTTATAGCTCTATTTTCAACATAATGAGATTCGCAGAAGACCAATCTCTTACTAAATCTCTTACTATGGTAAAGTGCTTCAAATCTTTCATCTTAAATTTGGAAATTAGATTTTCTATGGTTTCCCAAAATATGAAAAGATCTTTCTAATAAAGACAAATAATTACACAATTGTTTTCTATAAACTTAGAATAAATACACTTGTCAACGTATTATTCTTGAAATTATTACTCAAGATCATCTTACCAAACTTCTAATGCCATTCTATTGGAGCTCATTTCAATCTCATACGATGATTTCTTCAGTTTGTAGGTAGTCATTTCATTTCACGTAGAACAAAACCTTCCAGTTATTCTATATATAACTCATGATTGAGTCCACATTCATTTGATGCATGGATTTCAATCATATTTAAACTCTAACGAAAGTCATCGGAGCAAAAAGAGCACAATGATCAAACTAATTAATAAGTACACGTTGCGTCTATCATTTTGCAGCTATCTTATCCGTCAAAGTTTGTGAAGATCCATTAGTACTGTATTTCCTTCAAAGGCCCACTTACATCCCATTGCCTGTGATCCCATCGGCAAATCGAGTAGAATGTTGTTTAAGGATTATTTGAATCCATGTTGTCGCTGATTGTATCCCTGCAAGTTGCAAATGTAGCGACTGGAGATGACATTGCTTTTACTAAAGGTTCCAGGATCACTTTATCCGTTTAAAACTGTCAAATCTTCTGAATCTATAATTCCATACTTCTTATCAACTTTCATCGATGTTTGCATGCACGTGTGTTGAATTCAAACTAATTCATTCATAACACCTGATGGAATCAATTCTCTTGAGTCTCATATTTGGTTGATTGAAAGTTTTCATCTTACATGATAGGATCCATAATCATCGTGTGAAACTCGTATTGTGACTATTGATAAGACTAGATTCAATAGTTAATTTAAGGTATTCGAAAAAGTAATCTGATTAAACTAAAATATTATAAGGAGCTTTGTGATTTTAGTAGATGAGTTTTTACTGGCTCAGAATTTAAAAATATAATAAAATATTGAAAATATAACTAAAATCGTATAAATTTACTATATTGTTATATTATTAGTAGTAAGCGAATTAGTCTCGGAAATTAACAAACACTTTGAGATAAATTATAGAAATAATATAATTAACATTGTATATAAAATAATATATATAAAAGACATGTACATGCATTTGTTATAATTATTATATAAATATATATACGTGTATTGTCAAAAATACCTGAAAATGTGAGAATATTATTGAATAAATAAAGAAAAATATACGAAAGTTATAAAAAAATTCTCCAAACATTTGTTGAAGTCGTGGTAGCTTGGAAACCATTGTTAGATAAGCTATGGACACCAACAATATTAATTTGACACTTAACTAAGCTAATTTGACAAGTTTAGTATGGAATAAAAATAAAAAAACCTTCTATACTACCTTTAAAATATAATGATATGGTCTTTATTCAAGGGTTTGATTAATTGCAAGTCTGGAAATAAAAAATTAGTAAGAAGAATGAATTTTAGAAAATATTTTAGAAATAGTGAGAAATTAAGGGAAATGAAGGGGTTATGTATATGCACAACAATTGGAAGTAAAACAAGGTGATGATCTGAAGGAGTGGCCAGCAATAGTTATGGCTGACACACCCTTCTCTCCCCATGATGGTCGGAGCTTCGCAATCTCAATGAGTGCTCGGTTTGCTTCATTTTAACAAAAAATAGCAAACGAACTTAAAAAATTTTGAAATTTAGTTTCCATATGTATTTTTTGCATAATAAATTCAAATCTTCAATCAGATTTTCAAAATTTTGAGTATAAATATGGGATCCTTAAGAAAAATGTTTCACGCAACAATTTTTAATCGGATTTTTAAAAGACTAATTTATATAGTTTTGACTTGAAATTTTATGGTTATTCTCCTAAGTTATTGAACTTTAATACTATGTGATTGGATTTTTAAAGTTTAATAGTCGGATTTTGGGGAAATTTTGTTTTTCACGAGACAATGCGCTGGAAGTAGGTTTTTTCTAAAAGACCTAAGTTTAGTCTTTGTAAAAACATGCTTCAATCTATATTGGCCAACATGCAATAACTATAAGTGGGTGAATAGGAGCTTTAAGATGTTGATTTTCAATTTTAGGTGTGTATTTGGTGGTTAAGGGGTTTGATTGCGAATAATCTGATAAGTTGTATTAAGTAAGGGCATAAAAGAAAATTGTATATATGATGGTAGTACTAAAGTTACTATTTTTTGCATTTGCAAGTTTCTTAAGACTATAGAACTTAAGGCAAGTTGAATTTTATATAAAGTAGTTAGATATACTAGTAACAGCAGGATTAGAAATTGTGTCAAAAAGTAAGTCAGAATATGAACTAGTGTGAATATGTTGAATACATTAAGAAAATGGAATTTGTATCAAAAAGTGGCTTATATTTGGACTCTACCCTATTTGTTGAGACAAGTTGTAAGTCGAGAACTTCTTAAATAAGAATTTAACTTTAGATCAGGGGTTAGAAACTTCATTAGAAATTGGGTGAAAATGTTTTTTGGTATTGGATATCTTTGACCATACTAAGAGTTCGATAGTAGACCAACTAGTAATTTGTGTAAGAATTCCATTCCTTTACCAAAGTCAGAACATGAGTTAGAAGTCACTTGGACAATAGCTCATTCTACAAGATTAAATCAAAACCTAAGTCAAAACCTTAATCATAAAATAGTTCGATGGAAGATGCAAAATAGAGAGCAATTTGAAGTTTAAAGATGGTTGGTACTGAATATCGGACCATTAGAAGTTGGAGAGTAGATTAGAAAGTCACTTGATTATGCTTTTTAAGAATTTATTGAAGTCATAACTCAGATCAGAAACTATTAAGTAGCAATTTATATCAGGTTAGAACCTTGGTCAGAAGGCATCCTATTTAATTAATATTAATAAATACTTTAGAAAAACTTACCTAACATAATTAAAAATGTACTTAAATGTCCATAATGAACACATATGTTATATATTAAACACAAACTAAAGATATCATGTTAAATTTTAGAGATAATAAAGAAAGATGAGACGAGAACGACATACAAGGAGAATGAACATTAGTATCCAGGTAAGTAGGATCAGTATTTTATTACAGTTTGAAGTATTGTTTAAGAATACTTGGAGATTTCAATATATGTCTTGTTTGTGGTTGTAAGTTAATTGCTTGTGCGCATTTAGCAGGTGTGCTTGAATACTGTTGTGCTATTTGAATGATGTATTAATGTGTTGATTGCTTGATGATATTATATGCTTTGGACTATTTGAATTTACTTGATAACCCTAAAAGTAATCTAACACAAAATCGGTTTAACCGCTAATTGGACTTGCATCGTAACCCATTAGGGGAAATAACTATGAAGTATGAGCCAAACACGAACCTCTTCGTTGATGATAGCAAAAATAGTCTTGTCCCTACCTTAAGTCGAACTAACTGACAGGAGAGAAAGTCATGGCTAAGTTGGGGTTTGTGGTTTAAAGGTAGTCTCGAAAGGAGATTGCTCTCCATTTCACAAGCTTCGGTTTGTTAACTAAATTCGCAAGTGCGTAGCGTTAAATTCCTCGGAATTTAGATTAAATGGGTGCAATTTCTCTGATCTCATGACAATTAGTTAACATCGTGTAATGGCATTTGTTTGATCATACATTGCATCTAATTAAATTGCTTGAAAACTATGGTTGCTTATTGTTAGATATGTGTTACTGTCTCCATCCCACTTACTAAGCAAGTTGTAGCTCATTCCCCTATATTTGTTTTGTAGGTTTCCCTTGTAGACTCACTAGAAGGCTAGAGAACAGGGTCGAGGAGTGAAATTCAAGATTTACCTTATTGGATTTATATTCGGCTTATTGCCTGTCCTAATTTGTAAGAAAACTAATAGGGTCTCCTTTAGTGACTCTTAGTTTTCAATTAATAAAATTTATTCAATGCTTTATAAGCTTGTGAATTTTAGTGAAAATTTAGTAGACACTATATCTTTCAGTAACAATATAGTTTTTGGAATTTTTACTAAATACAAAGTTTTATCTTTTATACAACTTTTAACTTGATTTTTACTCAAAATTTAAGTTGTAAAAATTATTTTTAGAAACTATTTTTAAAAATTATCCCATAGGTTAATTCCTACCAGGTACTGAATGGGGTGCTTCCAAGCAGTGGAATAATGAACGCTTTGTGTAGGCTATACTTACATTAGCAACTAAGAGGACTAACTTCTAACATAGGTTGGTTTATACGGTAGAGCTGTTACGACTTTCTGGTTTCAGACGTAATACATTGTACGCTTAGTTGACTTCATTAGTGTGAAATAAAATGACTATTCTTCACCTACCCACCAATTTCTATGTTTGGTTGATTAATAAGGGTGAAATAAAACTATAATACATTTGTTTTTGTTTACTATAGTTTTTAGATGTCTTAGTTATATGATTGCTTTTGTTTTACCTGTAGAAGAAACAGCTACAGAAGTGATTTCCAAGTTCTTAATTAAAATAGAAATATAGGGGCTACAAGAATATCTATTGAATTCATTAGTTGGATAATGTGTCATAATTTTTGTGGTTTGTTGATCATGTAGAGGGGGTAATCTGGTTGTCCAACAACCATATGTAGTGGTAAACTTGCTAGAAGGCCTCTTATGGCAAAGTTAGCAAGGGTCTTTCAATGCTTAAGTTAGCATAAGAAGGAGAAGGAAGGAGAATATGCACATGAGAGAGCCAAGTAAGAGTTATGAGAGAATGATCCCTTATACCTATGGCTCCATGACCAATTTATAGGACATGGAGCTTACTTGCTTATAACGCATAGTAGGCTAAGATTAGCTCATAGGTGGTTAGTGTAAGAGATATATCTGTGGTATGGGAGAGGATAAGGCCACCTTATTGGTTGGTGAACTTTAGGAAAGGTAATACCATGGATGTTAAATGGCATTTAATGATGGGAGAGAAGGAAAGCAACAAAGGCACCAAATGTTCCGAGCTAGGCCTTAAGCAGTTGACATGTGCTCAAGGCTAGGGTTGATGTTACATGGCAAGCTTAAATTTGAGTGGCTTAAAGACCGAGGGTTCTTTAGGCCTTAGGTCAAAGGAGTTAAGCTCACAAAATGTGTTAGATAGAGTCTTCGAGGGTCCCAAGGAGGTCAATATGGAACAATACTCAGAGTAAGCCTAAGTAGGTTATACTTACTCATAGGTAGATCAAACAGGGGTCATAATTAAATTAGACAGGGTAATAAATCAAGTAGGCTGTAGGGGCATGCTCGGGAGTACCTAAACAGGCTGCTTGACTTATGTTGGAGTAAGCCTGTGAAGGAGGCAAACAAGTCGAATTGTTGAGGGGAGCGAAGTTCTTCGGCTTGATATAGTGCTTGGGGGAACCTAAATAGGCAAAGATGCTTGGGTCTGGGCCTTTGGAGCTTAAACCTAGAATAGCACATCAACAACTATGGTTTTTCCAAATGTTAATATATTACGATTAAGAGCCACTGGTTGGAATAAAGTTCGAATAAAATTTTGGAATTTATCTCTTCGTGTGTGTATATGTATATATATCAAAGTGTATCTTTTATTTTCTTAAATATTCTTTAATCGCGTAGATTTTGGTTATGATTGGTGTAAATACCATTGGAACAACATCAATCTAGAGACAGCATACATTCATCCTAGTTAGAAAGGTGACAAAATAATATATATATATATATATATATATAGTAGACATTATGTGAAGATCCGTCCTTAAACATATTTTCTTAGATATATACATGCTTTGCCTTAAGGTCCACCGAGAAAGGTGGGATATGTCATTTCTTTCTTATACTAGAGCATGTCGAAGGCATCACAATAAATAACTGAAAGAACTGACTTCTAAGGCCAGATTATCTCTTTGCCTCCGAAAAATTACCAAAGAAATAAATTACAAAAATAGTTGAAATAGCTATACCTCACATTCCATTAATACTATTCAAGGTGTTAATTATCATATAAATTATTTATTATTAGCATCTTATAATTCATTATATTTAAGAGAACCATTATAAAGTGTGAGAAAAATATTTGCAAATATACATTATGTAAGCTCGTGAAGAATAAATTCTCTTTTAATTTATCATGGCTTTGATTATTCCATATGATACCATTTTTAGGAATTAACTTGGAAGTATAATATATAAGGAGATAATAATAAGTGTATGAATACAAGAAATAACACTATTCATATAATCAAATTCCGGCAGAAATCGTTCCATCACTTGGACCCTCAAATAAGATCATGTCATACGATGTTTTGCGAACACTTTCCGTGTCCTTAATGAATACTTCCAAATATCTCCCAACCCATTTTGCTAAACATATATCAGCTCAAGCAGCAATAGTCTTAACAATATCCTTCATTAAAAATGTTATATATAAGATAAGTGAGATTGTATAGAGGATCACACTGTTTTACTTGTCATATGTGTTACATTTTCCATGAAGAGTATTGTTAAAAGTTTTTTTCAAATTCAAGCAGAG
This sequence comes from Lumnitzera littorea, assembly GCA_024138015.1. NCBI lineage: Eukaryota > Viridiplantae > Streptophyta > Magnoliopsida > Myrtales > Combretaceae > Lumnitzera > Lumnitzera littorea. The sequence continues at coordinate 10,092,661 of JAMXBB010000011.1, read as the reverse complement.
ATTTTTGTCACCTTGTCATTACTATATTTTCTACCTTTTTATATCTATATTTCTATTTTTTTTTTCCTTTCAAATAATAGATTAGAACATTTGTATTAAAAAATTAAAAGAAAGAAAGAAAAAGCATATTGATATTTCCTCGGCCTCCTATTGACATGTTTGCAGTAATCATCTTTGAGAATGCTCTACCGTAAGAAGTTTGCTAGATTGTATGGATGATAATGTATTAAATTCTACGAAATTCTGCTTATTTCTTTACATGAGTACGTTTGCACATTATATATAATAGACGAGATTATTTTGGATAATTCTACAATATTGTTCATTTTTTTTAATGAGATTGATTCGATTTTTTATCCGGTTGATATAATATCTATTAAATTTAAATCGTTAAAAATATAATTACATCAATTATTTAAATCTAATGTTAAGGTTTAAATCTAATAGATATTACGTTAATAGTAAAATAGAGGATTGAACCATTCTCATAAGAGCTATAAAAAATTCCGATTGTTTTATATTTCATAATCTTGGCCAAGTATTTCCTTTACCAATAATTCTTCATTAACTTCATAAGGAAAGTAGTAATATAGATTAGCAATTTCGGACAAATCAAGTAAGTGCATGATGATATAAGCTCTTTTCTAAGGTGCAATGCTTTGTAACACCTGCTTTAGTGATATACACACTCTGTATTGTAATATTCGCCAATTGCGATGATAAAACCCTATTGATTCATCCGAACCCATAGGCTCGTAGGTGGCGCACACCGCATAACCCATCAACTAATTATGGTTGCTTTTGATCAGTCTAATAGTAGGGAGTAATCGATAACCATCTTGATGAGGTCACGTGACAATCTCTAATTTAATCATTGGTCAGTCTTTACCCTTAAAGTAGGTAGAGAACGGACAGAAGTATTTATCCCTTTCTTTTCATTTTTTGGAAGTCTTTTTTTTCTTTCTTTTTTTAGCGGTAAATAAAAATTTTCAATATCTTGTTTAATTAAATTTATTTAATAATGTTATATTATTAAGTTAATTATTATAAACCAATCAAAAGTTAATGCATGTCGTTAATTATCACTTAACAAATTATGTGTTTGTTGATAAGAAAATATATTAACTTATTTGCGAAAAAACTAAAAAGACAGGTAATATTTTTACAACTTTCCTTTTAAAAAATTCGGTTTAAAACTTTAATGAATCAATCCATATCAATCATGATTCACTTGAATTGCTTTGAAAAGCACTTAGATTATAATCTATGAGTTTTTTCAATAGTCCTTCCAAATAGAATTATCAAATGACTACAGTTGCTGATAAAAATAAGTGGACAGAAAGAAATAGAGAGAATACGTTGTTATGCAATAATCAAATGGACAATTTTCACCTAAACCACCGATTTGGTACTTTTCCTACTGTTATTGAATGCTAGGGAAAAGTGGTGCTAAAGCGGAATGGCGTTGAAGATCAAAGTAAAATGTGAAAAACTGTTATGGGAGTTAAAGATTTTTAGGGTTAGAATTAAAAAAATAAATAAATAAAAGTTAGTTGTGATTTTAAACTCTTTAAAAGTAGTATTGTTAAATTCTGAATTGATTCATATAGTTGAATTCAATTTAATCTGAATTTTTCATAAAAACGGTTTAATTCAATTTATGATTTAATTTTATTTATTTATCTTATATATTTAGATCTACAATCTAAATCGAGCCTGACAATATTATTTAAAAATATGAAGTAATGTTGTTTAGTGATTTTGTTCGATTTACGTCTAGAGTTAAATTGTAAATTATTTTATCTCTCCTCAAACTAAAATGCTAAGTGAAACCGATATTAAAAAAAGAGAAAAACCCGTAGGTCGAATTTGATTTAATTTGAATAGGTGAATAACTCCCATTAAACCACTATATATGCTACTATGTGTACATATTGATTTGGAATTTTAAATTGGGAAAGGGATAGATAATAATAATTAAAAAAAGAAAAACCGAAAAGACAAAACAAAATGAAGACATTCGGGTAAGGTCCCATTTTTCTGTTTGCGGGAGTTGTGAGTGCTCTGTGCAGTGTCATCACTAGCTCGCTCATTTTTTACTTGACTGCGGAATCTCCCCGCAACTTCACTCTCGCACTTCCCAAAATCATTCCAATCCTAGAGATCCTTCCCTAACCCTAACCCCAATTCTAACGGTTACCCAAATGGAGCCCCGGCGAAACCCGCGCGCCGTAATCGACCCTAAGGTCCGCCAAGTTGGATTCTTTGCTCCACTGGACCGCTCCCGTTCCGGCCCATCGAAACCGATTCCTTCCCCTTCTGGCTCCTCCCCTCCGGTCTCTTCTCTCTCCCCTTCTGGCAATTCTCTTTATCCCGTTATGATCCCTCCGCCCCGTCACCCGTCCGATAACCTAAACACTCTCATGCCCCCAACCTCAACCACCACGACTACTCCGCCCCGTCCGGTTCCTTACCCTGGAGTCCCTTCCAGTTACACCGCCGCGCCCGATTACTCCCCCACCGCGTCTTCTTATTCAGGTAAGTTTGTTGTGGATGGGGAGATGACCGATGATGTGGTGGCCTCCCCGGGCAGAGTCGGGAGGGGCAGTTCGGGGAAAGGGCTGGCGAGCAGCGTGCCTGCGAGTGGGTTGACTACGGTTTCGGTTATGAATTTGCCTCCTGGAATTACTGGTATGCAATCTGCATGTAACATTGCTGGATTTTATGGTAGTGCAAGTGTTATCATGTTGTTTGCTGTATGTTTAATGTTGGACAATTGCTAGTTGAATAGTCTTGATGCGGTTGGATATTGGTGGAGAGTAATTGATAGTGTTTGATTCTGTCGATTGACTAATGGGATTATATACCATAATGTATTAGTTAGAGTTGGCAATTCTTGCTGGCCAATCTGTTTCAACTTCATTTCATTTCAAGTTTATAAAAATGCAAATTAATCATTTTATAGCATTATCCATTGATGTTATATTGGGGTTGGTTGCATTGTGTGGTGTTATGCCAATTTCGTGTTTTACCTTTATATTTGTACATCGGCTCTATTATCTATCCAGTGGATTTACTATAGGCCAATTGCTTAACTCTTCATTGTCTACATGATACGAATTACTATGTTAAGGGGATCATGATTTATTTAGGGATGTAGAGATGTATTGGCTGTTTCAGTATTTTTTTATTGCACCATCATGATGGAATAGATCAATTTGTTCTATTCGGTATAGCTTAATACAATTAATAGTTTATTGGTCATGCAACGGCATTTCTATCTGGAAGGGCTTGCAGCTTGTCTATGGACACATTGAACACTCACATGAGTTGTCATTGCCAAGTGATGTAGCAGATAAGTGGGATACTTATTTGATGAAGAAATCCTCACATGCATATATTCGAGGTTTGATTTCAGTAGGATATGCTTGAAAGCTGTAAGTTTGAGAGATTTCCATTATGATTTGTTGCACATTATTTAAGCACAATAAGCATTATATTCGGCAAAGATGATTTTGTTCTATGTTTTGGTTGATGATAGAGGACTTTATAGTAGTGAATCAAATGTTTTCTTTATTCTGTCAGCATCTTATTTGTTTTGAGTTGGAATTCCAAAATAGTTAATTTATTGGGAAGGGATGAAACTATTGCAGAAAAAGCTGGAGGGGCCTCAAATGATCGGAAGCCAGCAAAGGAAAAAATGTCAAAGGCTGAGAGGCGTGCACTACAAGAGGCTCAGCGAGCTGCAAAAGCTGCTGCTAAAGGTGAATAGCCTTCTCTTATAGCAAACATTCTTTGATGTGGTGTTTGTGCAGTGATGAACTATTGCTCTTCTCTGCATATATGGATGTATCAGGACTTAGCACCATTGTGAATTGAAAATATATATCTCTTGATGTGGTCATTTATGAAGAAGAAAACAATGGTAGAACATGTCTTGAAGAAGAGTGCTTTGGCCTTAACTAAAGTTTATAGAAAGACCTATATGCCTGAGTTCACTCATTCTGACTTGAAGAGCCAGCAAAGCTCCAGTACAACCCAAGACAATAACCAGAAAACCTCTATTTTTGCTAACTTGTCTTAATTATGCATTTAAGTAATTTTGTATAGTATGGGCACACGGTTTCTATAGCAGTAGTTCATTAAATTGCCAAAGATGGATATTGTATCAATATGGATCCAATTATCTAGTCCATGAGAATTTTCTTTTGTAGTGGCTATCTATAGGATTTTCAATACATACGACATCATACCTGCCAAATAAAAGAAACTAGATTCTTATCCACTGTGGTTGGTATAAATTATATTTGTATATTTATATTGAGGAACACAATAAATTCATTAAAGGATTATTACAATTAACATATTATATTCATAAATTGTTTTGAATGTGGGGACGATACTATTATTGAATACACATTAACAAAAATAATATATCTTAAATTATCACGATTAATAAATTTACAACATATGCTTCATAAATTCTTTTGAAAATATGATGTGCTCACTCTTATTCAATTATATGTCCAACTAATTAGTATTATGATTTTTTCTTTAATTGTTTCAACATTTATATGAAATTATATGCTATTTCAAGAGAATATATAGCCCTTCAAATTTGTGGGGATGCAATATCATGTATCAAGAGTTGTATGATTTTATATTAAGTCATGTAAAGATTACAAACTCTATCATCCTTACCATTAAAAGCATGTCTCTTTAGAACATAGTCGAAAATAATGATTTGTTAATGACGAAAAGATATTAGGAATGAAAAAGTTATTAATGACAAAAAGGAAAATTATAAATGACCAAAAGATGAAAAGATATTAGTAATGAAAAGGTATTAGTGAAGGGGTTGGTGGGACAGGGGAGGAGAGAAGTAAGTGGCAAGAAGGTATCACTAATAAAAGGACATGTGGTGAAACTTTTGAAATTCAAACTTCTAATATTTGGGTATTTTGGGCACTTTTTGTATTTAAAAGATATACTTTTTAATCTTATTTCTTTTTAGAGTCAGCAACATTCTCCCTTAACTCAATCTTGAATTTCTTCTTGATTGAATCATGGAATTCTCTATTAGAGCTACGGAAGTAACGAAAGTTTTCCAAACTTTAGTTTCTTATGCTTTCTTTTGCCAACCAAACAAATAATAGAGAAAAAAGTTCCTTTCCTTTCAATTTCTCCTGTGCATTAATTAAAAAAATTTCATCATAATTTTAGAGTAAATGAATTCCTTTTGGAGATTTCAAACGGTTCATCCAATGGAAGAGGAATGGCATTTGTACTACAATCCAAATATTAAGTCTCAACCTTTGAATTGGATTTTAGTTATCTTTATATTGCTTTCATGCATATTTACTTAATCAGATATACGTTCTCTAAAAAATTTCTTAACATATTGGAGGAAAAAATAAATCAAATTGGTGCAATGCACAATTAAAAATAAAGGCAAACAACACCATCTAATTCTTGTTCATAATTTGATTAAAATAAAGGTAAGAAGTCACATACATGAAAAAAAAAAAAAAATGGGAGGGGGGAAAATGTCTATATACTTGGAGATTTCTTAAAAGATGAAAAAAGAAACAAATGTAGACATAAATATAGAAGTAATGAATTACTATATGTTTTGTAGTAGGGATTCCTTATGTCATCGCTATTACAGACCTAAAATGCAACTAAACGTCATAATAACTCTTCCATACAGAATAAGAGGGAATAAAATTGCTATTGTAGCAAAGTGAATGAGCTACAAGAGTCTTTGATATGGATTTTAGTTATCTTTATATTTCTTTTGCACATACTTACTTACTCACATATACATTCTCGAAAAATTTTCTTAATTTATTGGGAAAAAACCCAAATGCATGCTAAGTATATACAAAATGAAGGCAAACAACTCTATTATACAACATCTAATGCCCTTTTTCCTCCCTTTTTGCCAATGACATTATGCGTTAAAATATGTCAGGAGCAATAGTCCATTCCAATCCATCTCAGAGGAGATCAATGTTCATGCCACTGGGTTATAAAAGTTTTGACATTTAATAGCTATTCTAAGTTGATGAAAATATATATAAGAAGTCTATATACATGGAAGAAGATAAACAACTAAAGAAAGTTTATTCACATGAAAATTACTTCAACGATAAAAGAAGAAACAAATATGGAAATAAATCCATCAAAACGAATAAAAGTTCTTCAGACAGAATTTCAATGTTTAAGCATGTTGGATTCTTGTGTTGGCTTGGATGATTGTCTTATCTAAACCATCAATCTTGTTGATGCAAGAAATTTAAGGTGGTAGTTTGGGCTTGGTTTGCAGGGACTTTTGCGTATTCATTCTATCCAATAAATTCTCTAATAAACATTATATGGTACAAATTCATTTCTTTTACCTATCTTGAAACTTAGAATTGGAGTATAGCCTGTTTCCATGTAAATGAGATTCTTAGAGAGGATTAGGAAATGCAAAAGGGTTAATTTGCTACGCAATAATATTATCATAAAATAATAGTAATAGCGATGGATGCAATGGTTGAAAATTTATGGAAATCCAATAATGACACCTAAACAAATATGACATAAAAGTTTAGCATATGGAAAAGGTAAAACTTCTGAAACTATATGTTATAATAGATTACTGGTTAGTGTTATGTTGTTCATGTAATTCATGCTGTTAAAATGTAATCAAAGTCAAAGAAATTGTCGAAGAGTAGCTGCAGTACATATTTTCTTAGCATTTTCTCATCTGGGAAAAAAGAACAGAGGTCATTAGTAAAACTTATTGCGAGTTTGCAAGCATCATGCAATTCTTGCTACAATTGGCTATGCAAAAATGATATACAAGATATGTTCACGTTTATTTAGTTTGTATTATAGAGATAGTACTTCACCATAATCAACCGGCTAACCTAGCAGTCATTTCCAAGCATACCTGATGGTGTCCTTTTGCTAGACACTCTTTTGCTACTAATTCAACGTGGTTAATTTCTCCAAGTTAATACCATTTTAAACGTCAACATCCCCGGTGTCTACAGCATAGTAACTATTGGGGCTAGTTGATTCAGCCACTCCTTGGTGGATTTTTATGGTCTTGTAACTTTCAGTTGTTTGCAAAAGTGGTTTCCTTTTGCTAGATCTTTTCTTGAGTTACCAACCCTCACAAATGCTCAACTCTCCAAGTTAATATCAATATGGCTATTGAAACACTTAGTGTCAATTGATGGCATACTGTAAATAAACAAGCAACTGACCCAATAAACGGAAAGGCCTTCACTCAAGAGTTGACACTTTTGGACTTAGCCAACAATGAGGTGGCACTTGATGGTTTATTAGTCATTCATAAAATGGTTGTAGAGTGGCAGCATGGTACAGTGGTGAGAACTCGCAAGACAGCTTCACTGTTCTATAAACTTCATCCTTGGCTTTAGTTTAGATCCTTCAATATCTTGCTTCTTTATAGAGAAATCTATGTTCTCATCTTCTCCTGTCTGCATGTATATCACTCTTTGGGATAATTCTGCATATGCAATACCTAATATTTTTAAGTGGTATGTTGGTTCTAACCATCAATGTCAGTAGACACATCTGTACTATGGATAGTAGAAGTCACCTGTCAGCCCCATCATCCCTAAGGAATTGAACAGTAGGCCTTTTCTGAAACAGCACTTGCATATGTTGTGAATCTGTGAATCCAGTTTTGAAAGGGAGATTTTGCTCTTAGAAGAATGTCAGACACTTAGAAGATTTTGCTCTTTTGAGCTTTTCTGTTTATTTTGCCGATTAAAGGAGCCTCTAAAGCAGAAATTTATGCAACCTCTGTCATAAGGCTGGTAGCAAGAATAATGATAGTCCCCATTGATTGATGGGGAGAGAAGGCAGACACTTAGAATTCCTGAGTCCCATTACATTCAGCATTTAATCATGTCACATCAGTGACAGAACACAGTGCTTCTAGGCTTTACAATTCAATCAAAACAGCAGTTTCACTTTGTTTATGTTTGCTGTTTGGGGTCACAAATTTGGGTTTTAGTTAATGAGCAATTTATGCTCCCATTTAATGTTCTCTCCGGACCATGTACTTTGCTTTATATTTGACATTTAAGCTGTTTGTGATATACTCACAGAAGGAAAGACTGCCCCTGCCACTACTGGTGGAGCCTCAGCAAATCAGAATCCTGCTAAATCAGCAAAGCCTTGTGCCAAAAAGATTGATACTGCATCTGTGGCTGCTTCTGAGAAGAAAGGTGGTGATCGTCTGCAAGAGAAAGAAAGAAAGAAGGATGCCCCTCATCCTCGTATGCAGTATGATGATAAAACCCGAGTGGAAAAGGCTAAGAGGAGGGCTGTTGTAAAGCAAACAGAGGCTAGAAATCGGGTTGAGTTGTTTAGGCATTTGCCTCAATACGAACACGGAAGTCAACTACCTGACCTAGAGTCAAAATTTTTTCAGCTTGACCCAATGCATCCAGCTGTGTACAAGGTACTAAAGTTCTTGATTAGTAAAACGATGCAACCATGGTAAATGAGTAGTTATTTTGCAATTGATTGGGAATAGGATTATATTGACAAAAAGTTGCAAGGCAGCATTATCTGCGAAAACCAATTTTCTTAGCTCTTACCACAAGTAATGGTCCTTTACATGGTAACTGATTATGAATTGATTGGGCGAGCATGAAATGATTCTCAACCATCTCTTGCTGTTCTCAGGTAGGTTTACAGTATTTATCAGGTGATATATGTGGCGGCAATGCCCGTTGTATTGCCATGCTTCAAGCATTCCGGGAGGCAATCAAAGACTACTCTACGCCACCTGAGAAAACTTTAACCAGAGACTTGACTGCTAAAATTAGTAGTTATGTTTCATTCTTCACAGAGTGTCGTCCCCTTTCTGTTAGCATGGGCAATGGAATAAGATTTTTGAAAAGCAGAATTGCCAAGTTACCTGTGACTATGACCGAGTCAGAAGCAAAAGCAACTCTTATTTCAGATATTGATTCCTTTATAAATGAGAAGATCATTCTTGCAGATAAGGTTATTGTGAACCATGCTGTAACAAAGATCAGGGATGGTGATGTGCTTCTTACTTATGGATCAGCTTCTGCTGTTGAGATGATACTCTTACATGCCCATGAGCTCGGTAAACAATTTCGTGTGGTGGTTGTGGATTCCCACCCTAAACTTGATGGGCAGCTTTTACTTCGTAGGTTGGTGGGGAAGGGCATTAGCTGTACATATACGCATATAAATGCTGTTTCCTATGTCATGCATGAAGTTTCCCGGGTTTTTCTGGGTGCATCATCTGTGTTGTCAAATGGGACAGTTTACTCCAGGGCTGGTACTGCATGTGTTGCTATGGTCGCTCATGCTTTCCGAGTGCCGGTCTTGGTATGCTGTGAAGCATATAAGTTTCATGAGAGGGTTCAACTTGATTCGATATGCTTCAATGAACTTGGTATGTGATTGTGGCAGACAAGTGACACTAAATCTTGCTTCTTTTCTTTGCCATAAAATTCTTACCATGTAGATGCAGCTAGCTTATGCTATGATTTAGCTCTCTTTGCATCATTGTTGCAGGTGATCCTGATGCCATCTCAAAGGTTCCTAATAAAGAGGGAGTTAATGATTTGCTTGGTTGTGCAAGTAGTGACAATTTGCAGCTCCTAAACTTGATGTAAGTTTACTATTTTACATGATGGACTGCTTTGATCACTGCTTCCCTGATGCTCTTCTTTTGGATACACTTGGCAGATATGATGCAATGCCTTCCGATTATGTTTCCATGATAATAACTGATTATGGGATGGTGAGTTTTCATGATGGATATACATTTTCTCTTCATGAGAATAAATTATGTTGCTCTCTTTTTCTTTCTTTCTTTGTTTTTTAGTGTAACCTCGAATACTGTTCTACCTTTGTATTATCCCATGCTTGTGCAAGAAGCTCTAGTATTGGGGCATCCAAATCTGCTAGCTGCTTTGAATTGCATGGAAACATGGATGTGGGGGCTGTTACTCTATGTTTATGCAATACAGTGGATATCGTGAGTTATAATTTTTTTTTTTTTTTTTTTAGGTTCCTCCAACAAGTGTGCCGGTGATAGTGAGAGAGTATCGAAGGGAGCATATCTGGATGTAGAGATGGAAGAAAAGAATTCCAATGGCAACCTAGAGTTTGGATCCATGTCATGTCCACTTGTCTGCTGGTCTGTGCGGATGGATAAGCTGAAAGGTCCATTTTCCCATTGCCGGGCATGTCTCCCTCATTTTTGTGTCGACTAATAATTTTGTGTTACCGTAGATTTTTACAGCCATTTTTTTCTCTTTTTTTTCTAAACCCGACTCAGTGAAGAGTGAGTTTGCGCCTCTCCGAGCAGTTTTAGAGATTTCCTTCTTATGTTTTTACATTTTGTTTTTGGCCCTCCTGGTGGGTATGTTTCTTCCAGCAACAGCAGTATGGAGCATATTTTGCTACAAGTATCTTGATTAAGTGGATCAACCATTTTTTCCTTTTCATATGTCAGGATGTTCATCTGTCGCATTTTCTTCACTATTTTTAGTGTACCAGGCAATACCTGGCTCTTTTGCCCCATTTTGCAGAACTCCAGATGAACCTTTTTTGTTTTTTTTTTTTTTTTTCTGTCAATGCCTAGAGCAAGTTGTGTTAGTTCTAATATCTCATCTTCCCTTCATGTAAGACTTATCTGAAGGAAGCACAGGACTTAATAGCCGGAGTAATTCTTTGTTTCCAGTATTGTTTTTTCCCTTGAGGTGCTGTCTTTCCTTGTAGCCATGCCATGCATTTTGTTACTGTCCTATCGCACATCTCACTGAACTTCGATTTCAGGTAAAGCGGGCACAAGTTTACCATGGTTTCCAATGTTGCATTTGAAAGGAAATACAAACAAACACAGAATTGTAGGTATATTTTGGATTCATCTCTTTGTTTGCTTTCTGAGGTTCAGAGTCTGCATATTCGTTAGCTATAGAGACTACTGTAAGCTCTTACTCTTTGGCATTACTTAAAAAAGAAAAAAGAAAAAAGGGGGTGGGGGGGTGGGGGTGTGGTGGGTGGTGGGGTGGAGGGGAAAGAAGAAGAAAAGGAAAGAAAATTATAAAGAAAGAAAACTGATTGCATGTCGGAACAGATGCAATTTTTATAGGTTTTTTTCATAGATGGAAAGAGTGGAATTCAGCATGTTTGATAGGGCCTTGGATTTGGACACACAAACAGGTAATTTTTATTGATAAAGCAATCAATTCATATACAGCTTCCTGCTCTGAACGGTACAGCCCTTGCTCTGCTGTTATAATATATTTCCCCTATCCTTTTTTTCAGCTAACTATTATAGGGCTGTAGGCTGTAGCTAATCTATCAAGTATGGACCACCTCGTATATACTCGTGGCAAACTTTTGTGAACTTTTGCGGGCGTGTAGCAATTTCCTCCCCTGCTGAAAAGACCTTGTCCCTGAGGTCAATAGTTGGAAACTACAAAAGCATCAGTGTCCACCCAAGTGGCTTCCAAAGTAGGACAGTCCTCCCAATTTACAAGAGGTTGAAGAACATCGCAACGTCCAAAAATCCAACAAGGTCGGCAAGGCTTCTCCGAACTGTCAGAACAAAGAGCAGACAGCAAATCCATAGAAGAAGCAAGAGATCCACATGGAGGCTTCAACAAAGACACATGAAATACTGGATGAACTCGGGAAGGTAGTGTTAACGTTAGACGGTACGCAACCGGTCCCACACGTTCCAAAGTCTGATATGGACCGTAGTAATGTGGAAACAACTTAGAACAACTAGCACCCAAAGTTGTCTTCGGCAAAGCAGGCCTAAGACGCAAGATAATCCAATACCCAACCTTCAAAGACACATCACGTCGATGTCCGTTTGCCTGAAAACAAGCCTGAAGTTGAGCTCGTTCTAGATTAGCACGCAGCTGCTGCAATAGTTGATTGCGCTGCTGTAAGGCAAGAACAGCTTCTCCTATGGATCAGTAGAAAAGAAAAATAGCAAAGATGGAGGCTTACGACCTTATACAAGCTCAAATAGAGTTGCTTGAGCCGAAGAATGAAAAGATGCATTGTATGAGTACTCAGCCCAATGTATCCTAGAAGTACAATGCTTGGGTTGTTCTAAGGCAAAACATCTAAGATGACACTCCAAGCAACTATTTAAGATCCCCGTTTGCCTGCCTATTTCCAGATGATAAGCAGTGCTAAAATGTAAACGGGTATCTTGCAGCAAAAATAAAGAATGCCAAAATTCACTTAAAAATAAAGGATCTTGATCACTAACAATGGTACAGGGAATCGCGTGAAGACACACCACCTCTCTCATAAAAATATCAGCCACTACTTGAGCAATATAGGGATGCTAAAGAAGAAGAAAATATGCATATTTGGAAAATTGATCAACAAAAATCAAAACCACATCAAAACGAAGTGCTTTGGTTTGGATCAATTCTTCGCTGCTGGACTGACCTTTCGCGGCTTCAAAGAGGGTCGATTTTGATAGATACAGAGAGACGGTTGATTCGAAGATTCCTTGACCTTGATAGACCGGAAATAAAATCCATTGAAGCATCTTCCTAATCGTTAGATGGAATAGGAAGAGGGGAAAGTGAGCCTATTGAAGCCATATATTGAGCTTTATTGCACAGAGCCGACATACAGCAAAAGAAGCAATAAAGTCCAAAACATCCATCTTCATTCCTACCCAAAAAATATTGGAAGCAAGACGCCCATAGGTTTACAATACAACTGCATGTCCCCCAATACGCGTAGAGTAAAATTCAAGGACAAAAATATGAACCTACTTGGACTTAGCCGGTACCATTGACCAATTCTTAAAATGCTATACACTAATAATCAAACGAAATCAAAGACCGGTCGCCTTACGATCCTACAATAAATGATACTTCTCACCTAAAATAGTATTAAACTTTATTGCAGTTGTAATTTCATCTAAATCAGTCTTGAAGGACCACTAATTCCTCGAAATTCAAGCTGCAAATTATCTTTGAATTTGTGATAAAGAGCACCGGCAGCTTTGTTAATAACACCGCTCTTATATACAATGTCAAAATCATAACCAAGGAGTTAAAAAGTTGTTGTTTCTGGTTCAAAGTAGCAATACATTGATTAAGTTGATAACGCAATCTCTTATGATCAATTTTAACAAAAAATTTTCTTCACAGGGGCATCAATGATGAATAGCTATGATTGAAGTCATAAGTTCCTTCTCATAAGCAAATTTGGATAACATTTTATCTGCTAAGGCTTTACTATAAAAGGCTATAGGACGATCATCTTGTATCAATATAGCCCTGATACCACAATCATAAGCATCGTATTAAATAATAAACTGCTTGTTAAAATTCGATAAATCAAGAATAGGGACTAGAGTCGAGGTTTGATGTAACTGATGAAAGAACATCAACGCATCATTATCCAAAGAACTTGATCTTTCTTTAAAAGATTTGTTAAAGGATGAATCAATTGACCATTATTTTTAATAAATTTCTAATGGTAACCGGAAAGCCTCAAAAAAACCTTGAACTCCTTTAAGAGTAGCAAGAAGAGGGCACACAAGCATAGTTGCAACATTAGTTGGATTCATATGAATACCCTCACATGAAATCACATGACCCAAATATTCAATCGAAGAGGTACCGAAAATGCATTTCTTCCTATTAGCTACAAATTGATTATCCCTTAACAATGTAAATACCGTTCTTAAATGTAATAAATAAGAGTTCAAAACTATGCTATAAATAAGAATGTCATCAAAGAAAACCATAATAAACCGGCACAAATAAGGACGAAACAAATCATTCATAATAACTTGAAATATAATCGGCACTTCCGTAAGACCAAATGATCACGATGTATCCGATATGTCATCTCATTAATATCATCTGGATGAACTCTAATTCGATGATAACTCGACTAAGATTAATCTCAAAAAATACACATGCATCATGTAATTCACTAAATAATTTCTCAATAACCAAAATAGGAAATTGATCTAGAAAAATGGCCATGTTCAAAGCACGGTAATCTACACAAAACCACCAAGATACATCCTTCTTTTAAACTTAAATTGTTGGAATAGAGAAAGAAATCTAACTAGGCCTAATGATGCCTGCTTGCAGCATCCCTTTAACCATCTTTTTGATTTCATCTTTTTAAATATAGGCATAACTATTAGCAAAATACGGTAATTCGTAGCTAGAGAGAGAGAGGCAAACCAATATTCTCCAAAAATATAACGAAAAAATCATGTAAAGTGAATATAAACGTTCTTCTTTACAATTGTGATCAGAAATATTAGCACTAAATAGCTGAGATGGCCATACAGCACCCTCAAAATCAACTTCCTTCAACTGACACAGCTCCTTAAAACTAACAGAAGCTTTCAAAAGAGAGGGATCACCACGGAATAATAATTTTCCATCCTTTGGAGGAATCTTCATTACAAAAGTAGACTAATAATTGACCTTAATTTCCCTTTATGTTTCTAACCAAGCCACTGCTACAATAACATCCACATCATCCAATTCCAGCACAAAACAATCCACATACACATCCATATCAGTAAGCAAAAGAATCATCGGATGACAAACACCAGAAGAAGATATAAAATGGCCATCACCCAAAAATATCCTAAAGTTTGCATCCATGGTAGATGTTTATTTCAACAGATTGCACTTCCCAAGTTAAGTGCGGTTATCGTCACCGGAGAGCATTCATCCATGCGACGATTCGTCTCTACATGTGAGCAAAAGCAACGGCAGCTTTTTCTCAAGTCGCACATAATTAAGCTCAAAGTACTGCTCAGCTTGCACAATCCACCCCAACGAAGCACTGTCGTCAAAAGGAGATAAAGAAACCCTACCAAAATCAGACGTTAAAGCATCATCAACATCCATGACATCTGGAAGGACCTACGCATGTAAGGATTAGAAGAAGAAGATGACTTATATTTATCTTACGGAGAAGTTGCACTCTCCTGATCTCGCACAAAAGATTTAAGCAGATCCTTCATTTCTAGCATATTCAATTCCACCATAGCCACTCGACTTGCCCACTGATCATTGCTACTTTGAACCGTACCAAGAAGATCCTTCATCGATTATTCAATCACCTCTATTCGTAACTCCATTCGTGTCATGCTTAGACAATGGAGAATTCAAAGACTTAACGCCAAAAATGATTGGGCCATAGATATGGACATGCAAACAAGTAATTTTATCGATGAAGAAATCAATTCATACACAAGGTCCAGATATGAATGATATTGCCCTTGCTCTGCTAGGGTTTTAGTTCTTACAAGATAATTTCCCTATCTGTTCTAACTATCGGATAATTATTTATACGGATGCAGAGTTTATTCTTCTATTGAAGTATCTAGAATTATCTAGACTAACTAATTAGGATAGCACCTGCCAAACTAAACACGATTAGCACATATAACAGAAAACACTAAAAGAATAGCAAAGCATCTCTAACAAGTCTTGACCGCCACGTACATGGTCGTGCAAACTTTTGTGAACTCGTGGGCTTGCATGAATACTTGTTTAACTTTTCATGAATTAGTCCGGATTATCCAAATACAACAAGATTCTAGTGGAATTGTGAATGTTCTAAAAGGACAAGGCATGTTTTAAAGCCACAAATAAATTCGGATGTATTTGTTAATAAGATCTGATTAGGTCTTTCCACCACAAAGTAATGCCTGAGAGCTTACAGGAGAATCATGTCAAATAATGCCTTTTCTTTCTTCTCTTTTTTCTCTCTCTTCTTTTTCTTTTCTTTTTTTTTTTTCCAATATGCCTTTTCTTAAAATTAATTTTTGGAAAACAGTTCGAACAGAAGTACTTTGTTACGTACTGGAAGCAAAAACGCAACCGTGCAGCCTCAGTCTGTTTTTTCCGCTGCTGTGGGCCAAAACCTAATTTTGACGAAGGAAGATAAGCGTAGGAGTTTACATGCCTTTTTTTTTTTTTGTTTTATTTTTATTTTTTAAGTGGGTAAATGAAAATCGCAGTTGTTTCAATGCTTTTTATAATTACTTCCCCTTTCCCCCTTATACTAGTAAACTACAAGCACACACACACTCTTTTATCTCTCTCGAGAAATAAATATATAGATTAGTAACACTTTCCATTAAAAGTGTAATATATTGGATGTAATCGGAATGGGTTTGGGTTTTGTGAAACTCTAACTCATCCTTACAGGATTTAAAGTTTTTCAAAATCTTATAAAAATTCTACAAGGGTTTTTTATTTATTTCTAAAACACAACCCTATAGGTAGCGAATTTTTATATGATTCAAAAAACCCTTTAAAGGCAAGTTGTTATAAGGTTTATATGAGATCAAGTAGAAAATAAAAGAGAAAAAGTTAAATAAGATTAAGAATATATTTATTAACTTACATAATAATAAAAATTAAGAATTAAATATATTATATAAAGTAAAACTTGTATAAGATATATATAATGTATAAGTTAAAAATAAATATTTTTATTAATATATGATTTTTTTTACAAGATTTAGTTTTTTATCGAGTTTTATTATAATCCCAAAATCCAACCTTAAACTTTATAGGATTTTAAATTATATTTCAAAATCCGACTCTAAATTTTAGAGTTTTATTGAGTTCGATGAGTTTGAATATTTTTAATGCCATCCGATTGCATCTCTATTAGTAGTTTACTAATTTTTTTCTTCCTCTCCCTATAACCTGAAACAAGATGCGATTTTTCCTTCGAAATCAAAGTTAGTGCATTCTTAACTCACATCTCAGCTATACGTTATTTTGCTCTGACAAGATACTGTTCCCCCCACTATTTTTTTTTCTTTCCTCTCTCTCTCTCTCTCTCCCTCTCTTCCCCTCTGCCTATTTATTGCTTTTCTTTCTATTCTTGGCATGGCTTACAGCTCCCAAACTCCCATTTCATGCCTACACTAGTTGTCATTAGAGTTTGGTTCCTATTTTTGTTCTTTTTTGCTTTGAAATTCCCATAGGAGTTTGCTTTTCAATAATGTTGTTCATTTTTTTTCTGAGTTCTCTTTTCTTGAAAAATCATGTGACTGGCTAAAAAAAAAAAAAAGGAAATTATGTTAGATAGTTTATTCTTAGTGTTTTTAAATAATATTTACAATTTTTTTTATAAGTAAGCTTAAAATTGGACTTAGAGATAGATCCATACTAATCATAGAGTTTTTCTTTACAAATTCCAAGTTTTATCTTGCTCCTTCCAATTAGTTGAAATGGGGAATTTTGTCTGATTTGTAATATATGCTCATGAGAATATTTGTATAATGATGAAGGAACATATTGTAGATAGGGAAAAAAATAGGAGTAAGAGCTGATGGAAGTGAAATTACTCTTAATTGTTTTCCATCACCGATGATGACAATGTAAGGACTCTTATGCACATGGTTGAATCATTAGGTAATTTGTGCATTCAGGACTTATATATTAAAATGATAGCTTCATCATGTAGCCAATAGCACAAGGAAATGTTTGTTAAAAAAAAACACTAAATTGGTTGAGTTCAATCAAATAGTAAAAACCAAACCATTAGAAAAAAAAAAATTGAATCTGAAACCTCCTTCATCCTACAATAAAAATTATTGATTTTATATAATTTTTATCTATAATTTCTAACTTGTAATTTTAAAATAAGTTGGGGATTTGGTATAATAACTCATCAATTCTTACTTTATATGACTGGACTTTACTGAGTAGGGTATAAGTGAACTGAGTTGAGTTCTTGAAGGGTCAGATTTGATTCGTTTAAAATTTATTGAAGTTAAGCTGAGTCAAACTTTTACTAAGCTTGAAAATTATAAGCTTGAGCTCTAACTTATTAAGGAATTTAAATTTAAGGTCAGTTCGTTTAAATAAAAGAGTTTAAGCTTATTTACCTAAAAAAGCTTAAGCTTGTGCTTGTTCAAATAAACAAGTCTAGATAAGTTTAAGCTCGAGCTTAAGATTGAATTAAGGCTCAAAATTAATTCAAAATTTTCAAAATAAACCTTTTTTATAATATTTTAATTATATTTTTCTTATTTTTATATTCTTATATTATATTTTTTCTTGGTGAAAAATACAAATAACCTTCTCTAAATTTTGACTTAGGTATTAATTGATTTTATGAATTTTCAACATATATTTTAAGACTCCCTAAATTTTGATAAGTTAAAAAATAACTCTTATATATTAAAAATAATTCTCTTGAACTTTGATTTTAGTGCACAAATTCTCCGTAAACTTATTAAGATTGGTTTGCATCTAAGTTAAAATTTAGATTTTCTTGCAATAAGACTTTTAATATAATATATCATCTTGAAAGCCTGTTTACAAGTCTATTCATGGGCCTATTTATAAGCTGACTTGTAAATAATACAAATGAGCCCATTCATGTGCTGGCTCATGAGCTTAAACATGAGCTCAAGCTTAATTTGTTTATAGAAATAAGTTTTATTTTGATCTTAAGCTTAATTTATTTATAAATCAAGTTTAAGTCAAGTTGAATTTAAACTGAGCTAAGCTTAAATTATTAGCAAGTAGCTCAGCTCATTCGGCCCTATTGTTGAGTTTTTTTTTGCTTGAGCTTGCTTTTTGTACTTATCAAAAGTAAATGGTCAAATGGACTGATCTTTTTATTCTTTACCTTCTTATGAGTCTAAATTTAGGATCTTACAAATACTTTTGCAATGGGCATGGATTGTTCTTCAATCGTTTCGCATCTTCAATAAAAAATTTTTTATTAATTATATTGTCTACTTTTCTATAGTTGCAATAAAAAATAAATAAATAAATCCAAACCGAATTTACATGATTAGGTACAGCATGAAGGGTACCGAGAGATCGACAAGATTATGCCTGATCTACTTACTAGCAAAACAAGGAAACAAACATAGATGAAGAGGATGAAAAATGGTCTATGTTCTGTAAATGCGTTTTATGTACTACCTTTCAAAGAAACTGAAATATTTATAAATTTATTATTGTTGTGATGAAAACAAGGGAAGTGTTCTTGACAAATATTATGAAGGCTAATGTATTTGTTGATATATGGTTGCTTGATGGTGGTAAAACACTTGTACGGTATTGTTGATGCTGTACTTGTGGATGTTGAAGTAGTTGATGTGTTTAATGATGTTAATCGTACACATCAGCTCATGTTTTTATAAGAGAAATGAATTTTTGTTGATCTATGTGGTCTTGTATTTTATTGAGTGTTGCAGTAGAAAATGCACATGGGGCATGCATCTTCATAAAATGCGTTTAGAAAATACCGTAGTTTCTATAATTAAATGATATAATAAAAATACAGAAAATAGAAAGGAAGAAAAAACCTAAAATTGGATAAAAACCTCTAAAGGTATTACCAGATACCACAAGTCCCGGGACGCTAGCCACCACCTATGGCCACACACCCACCCCCCAACCTGCTGTTGCCCTAGTCTTGGATTGGCTGAGGAAGCCTCAGAGAAAAAGTGGTCCAACTAACCAACTCAGAAGAAATAATTAAATAAAAAGAAATTTACAAGTTTCTATTAAAATTGGTAGCACGACCTCAAATTGACCCCCACATATTTTTCTTTCATCTTGGCCTTTTACTTTTTAATACGCAGAGGATGATGGGTGGCACTACCCACAATCCTTAGTAGGCCTCGCCATTACCTGCGTAGGTGAATAGGATTTAACCCTTTTTTTTTTTTTTTTCAATCTTCTTCTTTTTCTTAGTTATTTTTATTGTAAATATAGATATATTGCCAAATATTTTTATTATATTATTTAAATAAATATATATAAGTAAATTACAAATACACCCCTTATATTTATTTCATATGTGCGCTTTTGAAATCGAGTGTTTTAAGTCCCTAAATTTTAAAAAATTGTCCTTTCAAACCCCTTTTTCACTATTTTCCCCTTGAATAAAATAACAATAAATAAAATAAAATTTGAAAATATACAAATAAAGGTGAAACGGCCATTTAGGAGCCCAAATACATTTGGAAAATAAACTCAAAATTCTAAAGATCAGAGACTAAGCGAATATGAAGTAAAGATAAAGGGACATATTTGCAATTTACCCTATTTTAATGATATTATTTCATTAAACTAATTTTTGCTGATAAATTATAAGCTAACACATATCTGGCTAAATAAGTGACAAATAATTACAAAACACAAGATCTAGAACGTGTCAAAACAACAGGTATACAAAATATAATTTACCTTTTAATGTATACCTGTTGATAATTTACCTTTTAATGAATTTTTGAGTTTTTCACAATAGTGTGTTTGCCTCCACCCTTCTAGCACTTCCACTCTTTCTCTGATGGAAGAAAGGGATGCTAAATCCTAGTGACATTTGAATTCTAATTGAACAAAGTCACTTTCCAGTATTGTAAAAATGATAGTGCCATAAGATAATATCACCAGATCACAATGTTATGCTGCACAGTCAGTGAAAAATTTAGAAAGAGATTTTCTATAGGTTGTGCCTACTTAGCTGCTCGGTTAAATCACTCTTAAAACCAGCAGGTGAAATAACTGCCAGGGTCAATAGTCCACCCAATATGACAAGGAGGATGCACATTGAGTTAACAAGCAAGGCCTCCGAAGAATACCGCGATATCACATGGTTTGTCTGAAGGAATGTGGCTTTCTCTAGAAAACCAGTTGCAGCAGTAGCAATGGCAAGTGCGTATAAATAAATCCCAAAGAACTTGTGCCATGGAAGTAACGTAGCTCTGCGGTTCTTCGAACCTCCCGGGTACCAAAAGTTTGTGAATCCAGCAGCCCACTAAGCACAAAAACAGACAACAACTAAGCTGCTGCCCATGTCAACTAACCTTTCTTAATTTTAACAGTTTGAGAGTAATCAAAGAGTAATTGCGCATTAGACCTGAACACCAAAGAGGAGAAGGCAAGCTAATCCCAGCCAGGAATGCAAGCTGTAAAAATTGTCAATGCCCTTATCAACATGAAACTTCCATGCAGCCCACACTCCGATGATGCTTAGACAGAGGACCAAGAACTGGAGAGTGAGGTGAACCAGTTTTCTAGAGCTCTTCGATCCAGAGAAAGTCTTATAAGCTAGCATTGCTGCAACAATCCAAACCAAAATAACGAAATGCTGAGTCAAAGTTGACTAATGTATAAGAAGTAACAGCCAGAATGAATGGCCATAAAGGAAAACTTATAGCATATTTAGCTTAATCATGATTAAAAGGAAAAAGTGCAATTTTAGTTTGGTAGATGTTCAATTTACAGATAAAAACTTTAGATGCTCAATTTTCACGAATCTTTTATAAAGCTTGCTGTCAATTCAGCAAAAGTGCTCATGCCAAAGACAACCACATCTCTGAAATGGACGAAAATCACCAGCTTCTTAAAAGGTTTAGAATCGATTAACATCATAAAAAGTTAGGATTCAATCGAACATTGGCCACAAGGTTTATACTCAAAATTGCACTCATCTAATTTTCAAATCAAACCTGCTACAATTAGCTCATTTTACAGAAAAAGTTGCTACCTTCTCCATTCAGAACTATAAGTCCAATGACCATTAGAACAGGGTGGACCTACAATGAGAAAGAGAATGCATCAGAAGTGTAAAACCACATAAACATTGGACATACTTATTCTGTATAGTCATAGCTGAAAAATCTAGTCACAGCATCACAAAATTGAAATGTCCGGCTTACATCTAATTTGTGTAGTGATGGGCTCTAATTTTAGGAACCATTACATGCGACTCTCCACAAAAGAGAACAACCAAAAATTTATAGCCATTTCCAATATAATATGATATTATCCAATAAAATTAACAGATTTAGAATCAAATTGTATAAGACATGATACCATGGAAGCTTATCCTACTGTCAAACTCACCAGAGGAAAGTGTCGCTCAATCCAATCCAGGCATTTTGCTATCTAGAATGCATGCCAAATGAATTAACCCATCCAAACGCTTATATTTACAACTGAACATGCCCTATACATTTATAGGTTTGTAGATATACATTTTGGTCTCCATTAGTTTATTTCATGAATAGGATTGTACTAGATCCAATGTCAATGTCTTCCACAGGAGCTTACTGAATATGTACAGGTGAGAATTAAAATGTATGACCTATTCATTGAATTTGATTACTCTCTTCCACTAATTATTAGGATTTGAATGAATGAGAGTTGTAAGGTCATAATTCAACAACCATGAAGCCCTCATTTTCAGCAATATCTCCATATAAATGATCATAAATTGAATTTCACTCCAGACAATAAGTCAATCAATGCCCATAGAAAGCATTTTAGGATTCTACTTTTTTAGGAACTCCTAGTTAAGGATAAAAATTTTCAGCTGAAGAAAAACATCCGTTTTGAAGTAAGAAAAATAAGTCACTACAGAGGAAGAGATTGTTTTTCTCTGCTCTTTGCTTATACCAAGTGGACATCAGCTATCACCAACCATGACCACTGCTGCCATTCATAAAGAATAACCACACCCTTCAATAGAAGCAGCTGCCACCAGCAAACAACCAATCACAAAAAATCAACTATAATCACCAAGATGACCTCTGAATCTCAAAATGGGATTATACATCTCCATCTCATTAAATTCAGAGACCATCACCATTGCTCCAGCTAAAAGCAAATTATTATCATGCCTATGACCACAGACATTTGCCCAACTGATGCAACTCACCAGCTTCAATAACCACCACCATCGAATACAGCTATAATTAACTTATACCCTCACGGATTAACTCATGCATATATTTAACAAGGAAAGTCACCATTTTGTTCCAAACACTATGAAACAATTTTACACCATCTACATTTAAGAATTAGAATATATTTTGGCAATGAAGGCCGATAGGTTGCAGAACTGATAAAAGAATTTTGCACGATGTAGAGAACCGAACCCTTACGATCAAGTTTACGTGATACTCAAATCACCCATGCAATATTACAATGGCACCAGGTAGCACTCAAAGCAAGAATCAGCTAACCTAGAAATTGAAAACCCAAATCCAGATATGCAACGACAATTAATGACAACTTTCCTTTCCCTACATCATCAGCAAAATACAATCAGCACCCCCATTTTCACGCAAGCATTAAAGCAAACACCTTTGAGGCAATAAGTACCAACAAGTTCTGCATTGAATGAATAAACACTGATGAATGGAAAAAGCGATAAAGATGGAAAAGGGGTTACATTAAAAATGAGATCTTTGTTATCAGAAATGAGAGCCAATCCACCTCTGTAACGTACAGTCCATGTCAATACAAGACATATGAGTGTGATCCCAATTAGTCTAATGATGGGTATTGCTGGGAAATCCACAATGGGCACACCCATCACTTCTCGACTCACAACTATCCGGAATGTAAACTCGGTGAGTTCAATGGGTTCTTCGGATGTTTTTGATTTATTTATCAGAACTTACAGGTTAAAAGGGTTTGGAAATGGAGCGGACGGGGTTGGAGAAAAAGGAGAACAGGATTTCGCATTCATTGACTTCCGAATTTTTCTGTCAACTTGTATTTATTGCACTGATGTTCAGATCTGTTTCTGGCAAGTTGAGGTATTTTTCACTTTTAATAATTAGGAGGTGGTCGCATCTACTTGCATGCAATTATTTTAAGCTATAAAGTTTAAACAACCTTATCAATTAAAAAAACCACCAGGAATGGACAATTTTTTTTTTTCATTATATTATTTGAATTTTAAATTTATTTATTATAGTATCATTTGAAAAAAGATAAATTAGTATCAATGTTATAACATCCATTATGGATAAAGCTAATAGGTGTATCTAAATTTTTATATTTTTTTATTTTAGTATCCTAACTTTTTAAATGAAACAAATTAATATTTCTATCGACTATTATAACAATTGTTATTATAAAATAGCTGAATAATAATATAAATATGTCAATTTTTATTTTATTTCCATTTTAGTTCTCAAAATTTGGTTTTTGGTATTTTAATTTTTTTAAATAAAATAAATAAGTATTCTTTATAATAACTTTTATAAAAGAATATTATAAAAATAGAAAATAATAATGAATAATTATAATAAATTAAAAAAAATAATAACAAAGAAAAGACTTGATCTTGAATTTTTATTTAATGTGGTTTTGTAGAAAATATCCAACTTTTGCGAGTTTTTATATAACCAAATAAAATATGATGTGTATTATATCATTATTTTTAATCATCACGAACAACAACAATAGTAATAGAAAAACTTGAAAATTAAATAAAACGGATATAAATGATTGCTTTAGTTAATATAGATTTAGTCAGGATTGCAATATTGAGTCAGATTAATCAAAATGAAGCTAGAAGGGATTAAATACAAGATCAATTACATAAGCACATAGCCATTTTTAATTCATTTTCATTTTTTTTCTATTTATTATTATTGTGGTTATTGTTGTTGTTATCTTTTTTGTTATAATAATAATAATAATAATAATAATAATAAATTATAAGGGAAGAGAAGATTTTGATCATATACAAGAAAGAGAACACAGGCTATAAAAGTTTTCTATATGATAGCTAACAGATGTTTGTGTAATCATTAGTATTTGAGAAAAATTCTTGTGATGCTAGAGTAAAAAAACACAATATATTGTTGATTGAGAGTACTATGCTAAAGTGTGTGTAAACTTGTTGTAAATCCTCAAAAGAGTTGCTCATCTCTTAAAAAATTAAGGAGTACTACTTGAAAGAACTTGTTAGAGAGACTTTGTGAACATGTAATTACTTCTGATAAGGTATAAAGTTGAGAAGCAAAGTAAAGTTGTGGGAACAATTGACTTCGTTATAAAGTTTCTTTTACATACGCATGATGGAACTCAAGTGTAGAATACTCCATCCCTACTTAAAGGGTGAAGGGTAGACTAACACACAAGATAGAACCGCTATATAATGCTACCTAATTTTATGATCCCTTATTTATTGAATTTTTAGTAATTTATTTATTTGTTGTTTCCTTAAGTAATTGCGTATTAACAAAGAGATCAAAAGTACATTACTAAGCAAAACATTATTAGGCAAAAAGGATAAGAAAATATAATTAGTAACTAAGTTAAAAAATCGTAATAAAAGTTTATAAGTATTCATTTATAAGTAGTTATGATACATTGGAAAGGAAATACATGTTCAGTTATTGTAATTAATCTTGAACATCAAGAAGTAAAGATTGACTAAGGATTTTTGTATAACCAAATGATTTAACTCCCCCTTATTGATTGTTTACTAGGACCAACAATGTACAATATTATAAGTTTTTTATATATAAAACTAATAGAGCCAGTAGCATAATTTGTAAAATTATATAAAGTAATTTTTTCCACCTTTGTTATTTCAAATTCATGTGATTTTACTATTTAGTAAATGGAAATGAATAAAGGAAAAGAATGGAAAATATAAAGTTGTAGAGGAAAATGGGAAAATGTAAGGATAAAATGGGAAACATAAAGTGAGAGAGCAATGTTAGGTTTGGTCATTTAAGGCTATCGACTTATGGACTTAGGTTCCTTTTTTTTTGCTTTCTACTAAAATATCTAATGGCTTAAAACATTAATACTACCATTTATCATTCATTTATTAATATTATCAAATAACTTTTTATAAGGATGGATATGAGTACCCTAAAATCTAAACCCTTTATATCTTAAATTATAGATTCTAAGGTGAGTATAAGATAGGAAGACTTCGTACCTATACCTTACCCTATGTGAGTAAGTCTTTACCTTATAATCTTTAATACATATCAAAAACTTATTTAATCAAATAGGATATAAGTAAGTACCTTATACAATAGTTACTTGCTCGCCTTTAATGAGAAGTGGTTACTTGTCATTTATGAATGGAAAATTAACAAACTTAGTAACGGCCTTAACTTGAAAAAACTGTAAAATTTTAAGAAATTCTTCTAGTTTATTGGCTTGAAATAAGCTTGGGCTTAATTAGTATGCCTTAAGATCAAAAGGTCGACTGGAGCATTGTGCATAGCTCAATCAAAACCCAAATGGGTATTCAGGTTCAATGGAACTCAAGAAATAGTAAGTAAAAAGGAATTTTGAATGTGAATATGGATAGATATTATGCATCAAAATACAAGCACAATTGACTTGAATCTTAAAATAGGATTTGATACGATTCACGAATACTAAATCAACACTCTGATTTTGAATGAGGGGTTAGATATGACTTACTAACTCAATAAAATAAGAGGTTCAACGCATTCTTAAGAAGAAGACTAATAAGAACGTAAGATAAATTAAAGAGCAAAACATCACTTAATAATGCCAGATACAAGCTTAAGCAATTCACAAAGTTATCAAGTATATTCTTACTTAAAAAATGTTCAACTATCTTGGCTACTAATTACAATAGTTGCTATTTATAGTAAGTCTTAAAACTCTAATGGTAAAACTGTAAATAATATACAAAACCTTAAACTCGAAAGTAGGCCCACAACTAAAGTTAAGGAAAATATTTACAAGTATACAAAAATGTGATAAATAATGCATTTAACAAGTAGGTTAGCATGTAAGATATCCAAGCTGTTCTAGGGTAGGTTGGGCTCGAGTAGGATTAGGTTGACAACTGGCTGCCAGAGTTGGAGTTAGATTTCTTAAAGTTTTATTGTGCTTGGCTGAGATCCCAGTAAGGTTAGCCTACAGTTGCTGAACTCATAGATTGCTCGGCAATAGATTCCTTGTGCTGTGCTGAGTTAGGCTTTGGACTTAGGACCTCGACCGTTTAGTCCTTGATCTTCTCGGCTACAGACAAAGCTATTGCCAAGCTATTTCTCTTTCCCTTCTTGGCCTCTCGGTATCATCTTAGCCTTAAGTAAGGTAGGTCAGCCTTGGCTTGAAATAGGTCGACTATAACATGGAGATGGTCGTAGGCTAATTCCTATCATCATTAAGGGGTTGAAAAAAAGTCGTCCTCGACTTAAAGCAATGAGCATAAGCTTAGATGTTGAACAGACTTCTCTTCCCTTTTCTTTTCACCATAGGTATCGAGTTACTCTGAATCTCCTTAACACTCATAGGGGTCAGGCAGTAGCTTTTCCTATTATTCTAAATTGTATAGTGTTGAAGAAGCCATCATAGATTACTCTCCGGTTATATTCGTAAGATCAGCCAAGAATTAGGTTGGCGACATTCATAGGTACTATGTTGAAGTCGATCTCATCCTCATACTATCCTACCTTAAATGCTACCCAAGTTCTCTTATACACATGGACCATACTTGATACAACTCGGAGTGTACACAGCAAACATGAACTACGAATGAGTATTCAGAGTTCAAGTGGACATGAAGAGGAGGAAGTGAAATAGGGTTTTGAATGTGAATGTGGATGGATATGATACACCAAAACACAAACATAATCAAGGATTGTTACGCCCTAAAGTCGCAAAGTCGTAACAGTCTCGCCGTGTAAATCATTCTATAATAGTAACTGGCCTCACAGTGCCTACCATAGACATGATCTACACAAGGCGTCGACGACTCCTCACTTTGAAGTAAATAGTCCAATTAACTATTTAACTACAATTATAGTAAATATCACAAATTTTGAACAAACATATATAATTATATGTAAAGTCCACAGAACTTTCCAAGAAATTCTACATATACACAACTGTTCACTATTTTACATAATAACTATCAGTCTTTCATCCTTAACTACAAATGACACTCTAGTTACACATCATTACTAAGTAAATTGATTCTCACACCCCTGGCTTCAAAAGGACTAACCTCTGGGTAATTGTAGAGTGGCATAATACTTGAAGTGTTTAGTAATTAGGACCTGCAAAAAGATCTATAAGGGTATGAGCAACTACAGCACAGTAAGTTGAATTGGAGACTCATGAATGCATACAAGCACAAACAAGATTATCAAGCAATTATATTCATGCAATGCAACAATCAAGTGTCATCGCACAACGTAGTCCGGTTCGTTGTGAAATCAGAGAAATTTTACTTGCTCTAATCTGGGTTGAGGAGTTTCCATATTATGTAGCAGCTCACAACCAAACCCAGGCTTGTGCAATGGAGACCTCGCTCCTCCCGCGACTACCTTCGAACCATTGACTTCACCCTCGCCGCGACCTCTTCTCCTGTCACTTTGTTCGACTAAGGATGAAGAAGGGACCATTATGCAATCCTGCGCTATCCCTTTCGAAAGGTACGGTATTTGGTTGGAGAATCCTAATGATCCCCTAACGGGTTACAATGCATGGCATTTTTGGTCATTAAAGTTGAATAGGATTAAATTTCATTTAGGGTTTTCAACAATTCACACCAATTTAATCATGACACAAAATCCATCATACCACAATTTCAACACGAATTCAAATACATCAAACACATACGTAAACTACTTACAAACTCCAAGTACCATAAAACTAGTGCTCTATTATAATAAGTAATAACCCAACTTACTTGAAATTTCTCAATCGCCCGATCACTTAGTTGCAAGCCGATTCGTCTCTGGGTGTCCTATAATACAAATAGGTCTTTTTAGTACTTATACTTTAAGGATTCATATTCTAAGTTATAATTTAACTCCTTTTTCCATGTATACCTTTTATGTACTAATAATTCTTTCTACTCTATTTCAAGGTTCATACTCTAAATTAGATTCTATTTTTTATTCTTAAGTCTTAAATATGCTCGAATCCTAATGTGAAATTAATCACATCAAGCTCAAGTATTCAAATATCCTATTGGGTCTTAATTTAGTATTCTAAACTATTCGGTACATGCTATTCTTAATTGGGGTATCGGATTTATTCCCGATGAGAGAAAATCTTACATTTTTATACAATTACCTAAAATTAAATTTTATTTCAGATTTAGTATTATTCTGATTTTTATTATAATATTATCTAAATAACCCTAATTTTTTTAGATTTATTAATTTTCAATTCCACATATTACTAATTTCTTACAATAACTACCTAATTTCTTAAATTAACTATACTTAATACTCTAAAGGCTAGGATTAGGTTTCCACATCAGAGATTAACATCCCTAAACATTTAATTACTATCTAAATCAGTAATTAGTATCTTAATCACCTAATTAACCCAAAATTACCCAATTTTTCCATCATTTTAGGGCTAAAAATTAACTTAAAATTTTCGAAAATTAATTTAAAAAAAATGGCTTCATAGCACGTTCTATATCACATAAGCATTCTATAGAAAAAAAAATTGAGCTCCAAACTACACTCTTAAGTCTATTTATTTCTAATTCTAATCATGCTCGGTTTTGCTAAATTTGTTAAGAACCCTATATTTTCAGACGTAATTAAACTAAATCACTATTTTTCCCTAAATCTACATATAATAAATCCTAGAATAATAAGTTTCATAATTTTCTGGGCAAAATAACTAATTTTACGAAATTATACAAAATCGGGGCAAATAAGGGAATCACCAGTTCGATGCTTTTTGGCCGTCCAACTCTGGTCCAAGTGTGTCGGCCGGCCTAGACGGTGGGTCTGGAGTGGGGTAGTGGTGGTGGCTCGGTCCCAGGTAGTGGTGAGGTGTGGGTTTGGCTCACTAGCCCTAATTGCACAGTTTCCTTTTCTTTCTTTTTTTCTAGATTTTCTCTTGAATTTTCGAAGCTCTCTATTTTTCTTTGATTCCTAATTGTCCAAAGGAGTTCTCTAAATTTTTTTCCTATTTATAGACATTTTTGGTAATTAATATGCATTAATTAGACATGACATTACCCCATTTTCTTGATTTTTGACTTTTATGTTGCTTAATTCTAATTGGATAATTTTTCTTTTTCAGATCCTGACTTGCTACGACTAGATTTGCATCATTTCATACCCTTCTGATTTTTTTCTGATTTTTCCATGATTAATTAATAATTTTCTTTAATTATTTACTAAGTTTTTGGCCAATTTAAGTAATTTCGTATATTTTTATCTACACGTAAATACATGTGGGGTACATGTGAATATTCCTAATTATTATTTAGGTCATTCTATAATTTTTAGTATACATATAATCTATCTCTAGTGATTTATTAGTTATTTGATTACACTTTTCGCCTTTTCGATAATTAGCAATTATTATACTTAAAATTTGAAAATTTTATAGTTTCCTATTTTATTACTTATTTTCTTAAATTCAAGTTTACAGGGTCATTTTTACTAATATTTCTCTCAATAGTTTATAATTTGAGTTTGATTTGATCCTTTAACTGATCGTCTTAAACCTTAAACTCTAAGTTCAATCCTACGGTCTCTTGGCTTAACTTTAGGATTTACAGGGATTGAGGTCAAAATGGGTTTTGATGTGACTTATGAAAACTAAATCAAGGCTTAGGGTTTTCAATGAGGGTTTAATGCGACTCACTAACTTGCCCAAATGAAAGGGGTTCGCTACAATCTCAAGGATAAGATTGATAAGAACACAACAAATATTAAAGAGTAAAATAACACTGAATAATCCGAAGCACAAGCTTGAATAGCTCATAAAGATATCAGGAATATTCTTACTTAAAAAGAAGGTTCAATTGCCTCTGTTAATTACAAAATTTAATATTTATAGTACATCTTAAAACCCTAGTAGCAAAAATGTGACTAAGTACAAAGTCTTAAGCCCTAAAGTAAGCCTACAACTAAAGTTAAGGAAAATATTTACAAGTGTACAAAACTATGCACTTAACAGGAAGGTCGACATGCAGCTAATCTAAGCTGTCCTATAATGAGTACTATTTAAACTGAATAAGGTCGGCAGTTGAATGTCTTAGTTTGGGTAGGAGTTGCTAAGGTCCTACAATGCTTAGTCGAGCTAACTGTGAGGTCGTACCATAGTTGCCAAGCTCTAAGATTGGTCTACATTAGATTTATAATGCTATGCCAAGCTCTAGGCTGTTTGACTCTTAGCTTCTTAACAGGCGACAGATTTAAAACCGAGTTGTTTCTTTTCTTCCTCAATGCTTTCTAGTATTAGTTTAGCTTCGAATAAGGTAGGTCAACCTCGGCTAAGGATAGATTTGATGTGCATAGTGTCACGCCCCGAACAAGAAGAGTCATAACAGTCCCGCCGTGTAAACTAATCTAAGATAGAAGCTGGCCTCACAGCTGCTATCGTAGACGTAGTTTACACAAGGCGCACAACTCAACTAGCTTGAAACGTCTGTTTTGACATCTGTTAATATCCAAACCTGTGGTAGAGCTTTTACAAAATACTTGTTCTATACAATCTGTTGTTTAGTACCACAACAGTAATTATACAAACATTTCACGTCCAAGGATAAAGTTTACAATCAGAGTTTATTAAAAACCACAGGTTTTACGATCTATATACAATAAGTTAGAAAACTAGTGGGCTCCCAGGGAATTCCCATTTAGTTTTCCTCAAAACTTAAAGACAAGACAAAAGCTCAGGTTCAGTTAAATTTCTCGATCCTCACTTTCCCACACAGCAGCACACTAACCTGGGATCGGTGGTACCGGAACATCTTGCCTTCACTCAACACCTGCAAAAGAGTCTGTAGAGATGTGAGCACAACTAGCTCAGTAAGTGGGGCGAAGTCAGAAGAGTACTATACAATCACAAATAAGGTTAATAATTATGATGAAATGCAATGCAATTACTCAAATGAAAACATCGCACAGTGTTAACCGGTCCACTGTGAGGTTAGAGAAATTTCATCCGCTCCAACCCAGATTGAGGAGTTTCATCGCGACTCAAGTCAAACCAAACCCAGGCTTGTGCAATGGAGAACACCCCCCCTCCCATGACCGCCTTCGAACCACGGCCCCCAACCTTGCCGCGACCTCCTCGCCTATCACTTAGTTCGACTAAGGATGGGGGAAGGACCATTTCAGCTATCCTCATCGAAGGAAGTCGGTGTTTGGCCTAACACTCTTAATCGTTTCCCCTAACGGGTGATTATGCATGACCAATTACACTTTAGTCGAATAACCATTAGTGTTAATTAGGGGTGACCAACAAGTTCACACAATACAGAATCCATGCAAATATGCAGAACAGCACACCAAGGAGTTGAACTCTTGTCACAACTGAGTATCATTCATACACATAGCATGCGCATAATCATCTAATTACAAACACAACCAGAAGTACTCTTGGGTCTCCGGATACTTTAAATAGTACCCAAACAGCAGTGAAGCTACCATCCCAACTTACTTGTTTAGATGTTCGCTATTGCTGACTTGAATTGTCAATCGTCTTTGGAAGGTCCTAATTACACAAAAGGTCCAAATTTATTTTTCGTAATAATTATGAAAACATTAGGGTTTAATCTAAAATGGTTATATATATATATATATATATATATTATTTCCATAATATGCAGTCATGTTATTACTATATATCGAATTAAATTATTAATTATTGATACCGTACATCATATATACTATTACGTATTATATATTGTTTTGATCGTATCGAAATGTACTTTTTATTTATTAATTCACGTTTTGATTCCGGTAAGGTTACCGAAATGTGTATATTCTTGAATATGTTATAGTTATAGGCTAGATTGCTTAAGGTTATCTGATTTCAACAAAACTAGTGTCATTGAGTTCGTATAGACTTAACGACACATTTTACGAGTCCTGTTCCTAGAGATGGATTTTAACGGGTAGTTTGAATTTTTAACACAATTATACATGATTATATTAAAAAAACGATTGTATTATGCGAAATTTACAGATTTAAATTATATTTTATCCAATTTGTCCTTATATTGTAGCAATATAAGTATTATTCAATTCTAATACACCTAAAGTGCATCTCGATCAGAAAATATTAATAATTATAATAAAAATTTCCATTTAATCCAATTTGATCAGCAATCCTATATATAGATTTTATTTAGCTATTTAGTTCATTTTAGTTTATTAATATTACAAATACATTCTGACTTGTAATTTAAGCTATTTTACTTAACAAATTCATAATAAATAGTTTGGATTACCCAATAATTCCCCGAAAATTTCTATGGACTTCTAAAAATATAGGGAATTCAATTATCGCTTGGTTTCAAGTTTTCGACCTATTGCCTATATTTTCGTATTGACGATTTTACCCCTAAATTTGATAAATTATCCAATTATAATTCTTTTAGCATCCAATTAATTTCAATATGACTCAATACTATTATTATTTATTATAGATCAGTACATGTCCATTTCATCAATTAATTTCATAATTTCCTATTAAATTCATAATTTCAGCCTATTTTCGAGCTAATTTCACGCCTAAAAATTCAAGAAATATTAAAATTATTCAAATAAAAATTTGGGCTACGTAGCAATTACCTATATATCATACACATCCTACACAAAAATTTTCAGCTAGAAACAACATCATATAGTACATTTATTTTATAAATATATATTCGGATGAATTACAGATTTCTTAATAAAGTATATTAAATATTACGAATTTTTCAAAAATAAAAATATCACATGAAAGCATGTCTAAAATAACCTAAGTGTAATTTTTTTCATAATTTTCTGGGCGGATTTACTATTTTTTAGAAATTATTGAAAAACAGGGTAGAAATTTAACCTTGGTGTTCTTGGGTGCTCCGGTAGCCGGCGGCGGCTGAGTGGTTATCGGAACGCCTAGACACTGGGGGTACTCCTTGGTGGTGGAGTGGCGTAATAGCAAATCAAAGGAAGCCCTAAGAACTAGCCTTGCTCGGTGATTGTTCTGTTTTTTTTCTTTTTTTTTTATTTTCTACGATTTTTTCCTGATTTTTCTTTTTGTTGTTTTTGGTTCCAAACTGCTAAATGTTATTATTCTGTTGCTGGGATAATTTTTATAAAGCTCTTTCACCGCCTATGGATTTTTCTTTATTTTTTTCTTTTGTTTTTTCCTACTTTAACTAAGTATGTGGTGTCCTAATGTGATAACTTTACTTTTTGAATCAGCAATGCAATTTCCATTCTCCTGCCACGCCTCCTTCCAGCAATCTCCAATGTTATTTAATTAATTTTTCTTTTTCTTTTATTAAATAATTACTTAAATATAGATATTATATGTTAGAATTAATTATTTAATTAATATACAAGTTTATACCCTATGTAAATAACATGTGAAATATATAACTTTACTCATATAGTTAAGTTTCTAGCATATCTTTTATTTTTAGGATACATTCTAAGGTTAATTTCATGAATTCAACACAATAAATATATAATTAAACAATTTTAGGTTATAATTATTATTTATACCGGGTATACTTCAAAAAATTACGTGTATTTTTTTTATAGTAAATTATACTACATTATCTCATTTTATAGCTCAATTAACTTATCTCTAAGTTCTCGTTGTAATCTAAGTTCAATTTTAGGAGTTCTGAACATTTTAGGGCTTTAGTAAATATTCCAATTTCTAAGGGCAAAATTGGGATTTCGAGTCTTTATTACTAAAATCTAACTTCACTGTAATATCTCGACTAACTTTTTCATTCTAGTCACAAAGTTTGGGCTCAATTGGATAAGTTACCCTAAAAGCCCTAAATCTGAGCTCGGTTGTCCTAAACTCAATTTTGGGAGCTTATACATAGGAGCTCAGTTATCACTAGGAGTTACTGTAGGAAATGAGAACTAAATGGGTCCTTCGAAATATCGAAGAAAATAGAATAGTAAGGTCGGCGAATTGAATGTTGTAGCTGATGTGAAGCTACTCCGATGATATGACTCATCTACAAACACAACACGACTTGGCACTTTACTTGATGTAACGCACAAGTTAATGCTAAAGTCCACCTGCCACTAATCTTAAGCTATTCCGTAAGATTGGATAAGAATGTAGAAATTGACTTAAAGATGAATGCCTCACAAGGATCAAGTATAATAAAAAAAATGTCTATATGGAGTATAAGATGATTCCGGATACAAAGAGAAGGAACTATTTATAGTAAGTCCTTAAGGCAATATTACAAATAAAGAAAATTACAAATATGATAAGAATTAGGCTAATGGGCCTTTAACTTGCAGCTAAGCCTAAAGATTGGAAAGCTTAGCAATGTAGATTCTTCTAATCCAGTCAACTCCTACTAAGGCTAAGTATATCCCAATTGATTGGTCCTTCATGCCGAGCCGAATAACGGCCTATTTCTCGTAGATAGTGTGCTGAGAAGCGGACGACCGAGATAACAGCTGACCCCCATTCTCACTTATGACTAGCCAATCACTTACTTGACATCACCTTTGCCGAGATGCTAAAAGATAGAGTTTAGACTGATAAAGTCACCCTAACTCGAATAAGCAAACTAATCGTACTTTTTGTCCGCATATTCCAACGACATCACTAATACAGCATTGCTATGTATACAGAATCTTGTGTGAAATCCATTAGACTAATGATTGTTTTTCTCGAATATTTATTTTTACTCTTTTATATCTTATACATTACTTCTTTAAGAACTACCCTTTTCTATCTTTTCTCTTTTAGGCAAGTTATCCTAATTTATGAGTATAAATACCCTTGTAATTATAGTTGAGAGAGAGATCATCATTACTACACTTAAGTATTTCCTTTTGTACGTAAACACTACTTGTTTACTCTCAACATCACTCTTATTATAATCCTTGAGCAAGGCTAGGTGGTGAGTGACCTCACCGAACCAATTCATGCGTCATATCGAATTGTGTCATGAGTCCTCGGAAATTCCATTGGTGCATCATACCCTCTAGAGCTATTCGTGGGTTTTTGCTTACCCTTTACCCGTATTTGCCTTTTAGCACATTCCTCATCACTCCATTTCGAGCTTTCTATAAGCTTGAATCCATTCAGCGACCGACCTTATCTATTCTTAGTCACGGTCCGTATCAATATTCATGAAAGAGATTCCTAGTACATATAAAAAGGGGTAAAAGGGACAAATGACAAAAAGAGAAAAATAGTATAGTGATACGAACTTATGGATGAACACACAAACCCAATATCACGCGTAACCAAAAGGGGTGAGTTCAAGCCACAAGATGGCCTAAAATATAAATGATAGTTGAGGGAGAGTAGGGGTTTCGGTACACTGATGATGGATATGATGCGCCAACACCTCACACGAGCTCAAGTTACACTTAATATGATGCACAAGTGTGGTCAAAGGTCACTCGCCAATAGTCTACGCTCGAATGGGCTAGATAAGAATAGCTTAAGAGTAAGCAGGAGGATACTTAGCTCAAGAGGAAAAAAAGGTTCAGTATATTCTTCTGTATGTTTATCTCTTCAACCGTTACATTATGTAACTATTTATAGTATCTTGTTAGGGTAAGTTCTATATTACAGTTAATTACAAAAAGGAATTCCTATTTGCTAGATAAAAAGGAAAGCACTATACAAGGAGACACAAAATCATATACAGTGAATGTCGTTTGTCAAAAAGAACAGTACAGTTATCAGTAAGGATAGTGCATGCACGCGTTTTTACTGTGATTTTGACAGTATTGTGGTCCAAGTAGAGGTGGACCTCTGTTCAGGCCTGCTTGGCGTCAAAAGGGGCTGGATTGTTGTTGGTTTAGGGATGGCTCACATTGGGGTTGGCCTCGGATGGTCGACTCCTGACGGTTATGCTTGGCCTCAGTACATTGAAGATTGCTATGTTCTGATTTGGCATTGGGACTATGATTTAGTAGACAATTCGACTCGGCATGCTGGTTGATCACTTCAACAATATCATGGATGGTATGGAGAGCAAAGTAGCTTAGTAGATCGGACTAGAACAAGCGCTACTCCTCGGCGTTTAACGCACCTCGAACAGCTCGACAAACCACTTGAGAGAGCCTTTGGGCTCAAGAAAGTGCAAGCGGTCTTTGATCCCTATCATTCCATCCAAGTTGTTTGAGATTTGGGATCAAATCTGGTTTAGGCCTAGCTTTCTCGTCTTCGAGAGTATAAGGTTGGAGGTCAGCAATGTTGAAAGAGTCTGAGACTCCATATCCTTCAAGTAATTCAATCCTATAGGCATTAGGATTGATCTTTTTAAGCACTCTAAAAGGTCCGTTAACTCTGTGAGATAACTTGCTCTTTCTCAAGTTTAGGAATTATTCCTTGCTAAAGTGTATCCAGACCAAATCACCTAGTCGAAATTTTATTTTACTCTGTCATCGGCTTTGCTTTTCAAGCTTAATAGCAGCTCGACCTAGTTGCTCCACAACCTTCTGGTATATGGTTTTGATGGCTTCGACTTTCTCGACGACTAGCTAGTCATCATCATTAGTTCTCGATTGGGGTGCTTGATCCAATGGGAGCTTAGGGTTGAACTCGTAGGTAACTTCAAATGGAGACATGCTTATAACGGCATAGGCGGTCCGATTGTAAGCAAATTCGATGATTAGAAAATACAAATTCCGATCGGCTATGTTTCGTCCGATAGTGACCCATAACAAAGTTCCCACAATTCAGCTAACAACTTCAGTTTGCCCATTGATTTGTAGATGGCAGGATGTGCTGTACAGTAACTTGGTTCTTAGTCACTTCCAAAGTGACCTCCAAAAGTGGCTCATGAACTTAGAGTCTTGATTTGAAACTATGGTTTTAGGCATGCTGTAAAGCTTAATCACTTCTTGCAAGAAAAGAAAAGAGATCGCTAAAGCATCGTTAGTCTTAGAATAGAGCACGAAATGTGCCATCTTGCTAAATCAATCTACAACCACTATGATGGAGTCCTTCCCTCGAGACATCTTAGGCAATCCTAATATGAAGTCCATACTCAGTTCGGACCATAGTTTGGTCAAGATTAGTAAGGGTTAGCAGCGTCCCTGCTCAACTCGACTCTTCGCTTTTCGGCAGGTTGCATATCTTTTCAGCATGGATTGGATATCTCTCTTCATCCTTGGCCACAAGAATTTGGAGGATAATAACTTATAAGTCTGGTGCTGGCCAAAATGTCCTGTCAATCCCCCTCCATGTGCCTCACGCACTAACAATTCTTGTATGGAACAGGTCGAGATATATAGCCTTCTCTTCTTGAATAAGTATCTGTCCTCCTTGTGATAGTTGTCCAATGTTCGTCCTTTTTCACAACGAGCGTAGATAGGACCAAAGTATGGGTCCTCAGCATACAAATTCTTGATGGTTAAAAAACCGAGCAGCCTCGTTTATAGTTCGGTTAGGAGGGTAAGTCGTCTCGGTAAGGCATCGACCATTACATTGTTCTTTCCGTTCTTGTATTTTACAACATAAGAAAATCCCTCTATGAATTCAACCCACTTAGCTTGTCTCTAGGATAACTTTGGTTGGCTCTTCAAATATCTCAAAGATTCATGATTGATGTAGATCACAAATTCCTTAGGTAACAAATAATGTTACTACACCGTTAAGGCTTAGATTAAGGAGTAGAACTCCTTGTTGTAGACGGAGTAGTTAGCATGGCTCTTTGAAGTTTCTCACCGAAGTAAACGACAAGTTGCTTTC
The DNA here is from genome assembly GCA_024138015.1 of Lumnitzera littorea. Lineage (NCBI taxonomy): Eukaryota > Viridiplantae > Streptophyta > Magnoliopsida > Myrtales > Combretaceae > Lumnitzera > Lumnitzera littorea. Next base: position 10,054,163 of record JAMXBB010000011.1, on the reverse strand, counting down.
TTACATCAGCACAGCACCTATGCCTAGTCTGGATGCATCATGCTCTACTCCAAATATCTTGTCAAAGTTCAGTAGAGCTAAGATGAGGGTTGTAGTTAGCATTTCTTTCACTTCCTCGAAACTCCTCCTTTCTTTCTCACCCCATCTAAATTCAACATTCTTCTTTGAGAGTTCGGTGAGTGGGGCCACAATTACATTGAAGTTCCCGATGAATTGACTATTGATACGAGGCAAGCGCACCTATCAATTTTAATATAGTCGGATATGAGTCCGAGTCGATCCCTCAGAGATTTTGAGTACTAATATTAACTTTAGCTTTATTATCTAATCGGAAAATTGTGATGAGTTGAATGAATTAAAAATACTGAAATTAACAACTAAACTACTTATGAGACTTAATTACGCAAATTAGAAAGCAATAAACTACAAACGACTTCAAGTATGCAATAATGTATTTAGGAATTATTTCCCCTAGTGTTTAACATGTAACCTTTTAAAATATATTCAATTCAATTTCTATAATTCTTGACCGGAGGGATTCACAATTAAAGCTAATATCTTTCTCAAGCATATTAACTCTAATTCTAAATTATTTACCGGAATCTCTTCACTTAGTAATATAACTTAGAATTGCATTAATGTTTAATGAATTCCCATGCAAACAATCAACTTTCCGAAAGAAACATGTATCTTATCTCTAAGTATACATGTAGTTCTCTTCAATTATGTTAAGATCTAATTACACATGCAATTTCTCAATCAACATGCATAATATCATATATTGATGCTCTAGAATTATCAATCCATATCTAAACGACATAATTGAATCAAGAAAAGATAGAAACTTTCTTGAAATTATAATTCAATCCAAGGGTTACATGAAACCCTAGGTTCCATAATCCTAAATACTTGAATTCTAAGCTATCATAATGAATCTAAAAACGAGATTCATCAAAAACATGAAATAAAGCATGAAAACCCCTCTTGATTTGATGAACAATCTCTAATCTTGAAATCGATGTCGTTATCGCTTCTTGATGTTGTTTCTCCTTAAGTCTCTTCTCTTCTCTTGTGTCTCTCCGTTTCTGTAATGTCTCTCTTCCTTTTGAACCCTAAAATCCCCTTTTATATGTGTATTTCACGGATTTTATTTTCGTCACCAGACACGGCCTGGGACATGGCCGTGTCCCCGGGTCGTGTAACTTTCTGCACAAAGGCAAAATTTCTGCACAACTTCAAAATTTCATAACTTCTTTGTTTGAACTCGGAATTGAGTGAAACTTGATTCCTTTTCTTCGTTTTCAAGCCTAGAATGCGTTTAAACCCTGAAATCAACATTTTACTCAATTAAGTATCATTTTCTTCAAAGAAAACAAAAAATGTACGGGAAATGCTATAAAATCACCATATAAAATATGTTTAAAATCAGAGTTATCAACTATAAAATGATGCCAGGCTGTAGAAGCCTCTCACATCGGCAGAATAGGTCGGCTCAAGCCATTCTATGATCACTCTTATCTTCTCTTCATCGATTTGGACGCTACCTCCGCTCACAACAAATCTTAGGAAGATCACCTCAGAACAGCAAAAGTCGCACTTCTTTAGATTGGCATAGAGCTGTTTAGCTCGAAGTTTTACAAGCACTTGTTAGAGGTGTCCTCGATGAGTCTCCATGTTAGGACTGTTTACTAGAATGTTGTCAAAATAAACTACAACAAACCTTCCCAATAATGCTCGGAGCACATGACTCACAAGTAACATGATGTACTCAGCACATTAGATAGTCCAAATGGCATTACAAGCCACTCATATAAACCATGTCGTATCTTAAATACGGTTTTTCACTCATCTCCTTTACACATTTGGATCTAACGGTATTTAGATTTGAGATCGATCTTAGAGAACACTCTTACTCCACTTAACTCATCTAGCATATCATCAAGCCTGGGTATGGGATACTTGTACTTGATAGTGATTCAATTGATGGCTCGGCTATCCGCACACATCCTCCAAGAACCATCCTTCTTTAGCACTAACAAGGCCGACACAGCACAGGGATTCAGGGACTCATATACATAACCTTTCTTCATGAGGTCATCTACTTACTCTGCAATTCAGTAGCCTATTCAAGTTTCAGCCTATCGGCAGGCTTGTTTGGCAGTACGACTCCTGGCTGTAGGTCAATCGCATACTCGACGTTTTAGATTGATGGTAAACCCTCTAGTAGCTCCTTCTAGAACAGGTCGGTAAAGTCCTCTGATAGAGTTTTTCCCTTGGTCAGTAGCTCTTCCTCCCCGAGTCTCATGTCTAGGAGCCCCCTAACAAGTAGATAAGTTGGTCCCTCCAACTCCATTTCTCTTTTCAGTTCGGCTCGGGTTAATACTAAAACCTCCTTCTTCAGGGTTTGGCCAAGCTGGGATTGTATGACTTTTACCTGCTCGGTAGTTATCGGACTCAATTTCAATCTTCTTCCTTCATACTCTACAGAACATGTGTTCCTCCTACCATTATATATAACTGCTCAATCGAACATCCATGGTTGTCCAAGTAAAAGGTGGGATGCACTCATAGGCAGCACATTACAAAGCACTTCATCTCGATACCGGCCTATATAGATCGACACAGACACTTATTTGTTCACTTGTAAGGCTCCCTTATCATTAAGCCAATGAAGCTTGTAAGGTTTCGAGCAGGGCATGGTCGGCAATTTTAGCTGCCGAACCATAAATGCAGAGGCTGTATTGGTGCAACTCCTACTGTTAATGATCAGTACACATATTGATTCATTCACCCTACACCCAATATTGAAGAGATTTACTCTTTGCTCGTTTTCAAGCACAGAACTGATACTCATTGTTCTCCTCAATATTAGAGCGGTCGACATGAAGTTTCCTTCCTCGCTACAGATAACTTCTTCCTCTAATAACTCAGTCTGTTCGTCCTCCTTCGACTCTACTTCCTCATCAGTACTATCGACCTCAACGGTCAGTACCTCGCCTCTGATCACCATTGTTCGCCTGTTTGGATACTGAGTGACCATGTGTCCAAAGCTTTAGCATTTGAAACACTTGATTTCACTCATTTTCCTCCCTGAACTCTTGCCCTTCTAAAACCTCTTCGGGGGTTCCTTCTCCTTTACTTGGGTAGTCTAAGCAGGACGGGTCTTAGTGACCTTACTTGGTCCCGTTCACATAGGTTTGCTCAAAACAGGTCGGTTACTTCCAGGACAGTTGAAGGGTGGCCAAAGTCTTCCTGTTCAATGCCTTTCTATTCTCTGGGCAGCTCGGATTGCTTCTAACATCTAGGGTTTCCAAGACATCCCCAATCTCGTACCTCAATCTGCCAATGAATCGAGACACAATTCGGTCTTTTGGCTCCACAACTTCGCACCGGATCATTAGCATTTGGAACTCTTTAACGTAAGCATCCACACTTAATCCTCTTTGCCTCAATTCTTACGGTCTCTTGAAGGCATCCTGCAGATAATAGCTCAGCACAAACCTCCTCTGCATAACTCTCATTATTTCATTCCAACTCCTAATCTCTCACTCTCCTTCCCTTCTTCTAATGGCTTGTAGGTTCTTCCACTATATGGCGGCATAGCCAGTGAACTCCAATATAGCTAGCCTAACCTTTGCATTTTCGGGCACTTTGTAGCATTGAAACTGCTTTTCAATCTGATCTACCCAATTAAGGTAGTCCTCAGCATCACCATTTCCAAAGAAATTAGGAATATGCATCCTCAATCGTTTAACCCTAAGGACTCATACATTCATTTCCTTAGGTTCATAGTACTCCTTTGCCTTGTCACCTCCTTTTGCTTCCTCCTCATCTCTTCAAGTGCTAGTCTTTGTCTAGCGTCACTACCAATTCCTTCAACTCGAGGTAGTCGAGCTAGAATGTTATCTTAGCCAAACTGACCATTGCCTTGGCCTTGCTATTCACGTTCCCTAGTAGGGTTGTTTCTAGCTCGCTGCGTATCTTCTTGGATAACAGTCACCAGACTAGTTACTAAATCGGTAAGCCTATCCAAGCGGTCACCCACTAACTGTAGTGAGGAGCTTCCTTCCTGTCTTTGACCATTTCGAGTACCACTTTCTTAGTTTCCTAAAGTCCCTTGCACACTTGAATTCGACATTGATGTTTACTTCACAATGACAATTTCCTAACAAATATATAGTCACCTACACTCTATTTTGGCATATCGAAAACAAGGAAAAACAGAGTACAAAACACTTCTTACTACTAAACTTCAAAGCTAACAATAGAACCAATTTCACACGAGAGTAGTGACAAACTATTAAAAGAACACAGTAGCAAAATCTAGCTTTAAATGTAGCCAAACTCTAATACCAAGATGATATGGATTCATAGATAAACACACGAATCCAATATTACGTATAACTAAAAGGGGTGGGTCCAAGCCGCAAGATGGCCTGAAATGTAAATGATAGTCGAAGGAGAGCAGGGGTCCTCATGCATTGACGATGGTTATGATGCACCAACTCCTCACATGAGCTTAGGTCGTACTTGATAAGACGTACAAATGTGGTCAAGGTTACTCGCCACTAGTCTACGCTCGAATGGGCTAGATAAAAGTAGCTTAAGAGTAAGTAGGGGGATACTTAACTTAAGAGAAAAAAAAGGTTTAATATATTCTTCTGTATGTCCATCTCTTCGACCATTACATTATGTGACTATTTATAGTACCTTGTTAAGGTAAGTTTTATGTTACAAATAATTACCAAAAGGAATTCCTATTTGCTAGATAAAAAGGAAAGCACTATACAAGGAGACACAAAATCGTGCATAGCGAATGTCATTTGTCAAAAAGGACAGTACGGTTGTCAATAAGGACAGTATGCGTGCGTTTTTATTGTGATTCTGACAGTATTGTAGTCCAAGCAAGGCTAAACCTTTGTTCAGGCCTGTTCGACGTCAGAAGAGGCTGGACTGGGGTTGGTTCAAGGACAGCTCACATTGGGGTTGGCCTCAGATGGTCGACTCCTCACAGTTATGCTCGACCTAGGCACATTGGAGATTCCTGCATTTTGATTTGGCGTTGGGACTACGGTTTAGTGGAGAGTTCGGCTCGGCATGCTAGTTGATCACCTCGGTAACATCCTGGATGGTATGAAGAGCAAAGTAGCTCGGCAGATCGAATTGAGACAAGCGCTGCTTCTCAGTACTTAACTCACCTCAAACAGCTTGGCGAACCACCTGAGAGAGCCCTTAAGCTCGAGAACATGTAATCGATCCTTGATCCTTATCATACTGTGTCAGGTGAAAAGGATAGGTGGCAATGAGATATCGGTTCCATACTTGCAGCAAATGTAAATGTTGCCGTGTAGAAGTAATAGAGATAATAGGCTAACAACTAGGGCTTGACGTGAAGAGGATCTCATCACTTGACAAGTGGGCCTCGATACTCAACACCTCGGCCTCGACATAAAAAGGGTATGGGTGATAGGTATAGTACCGTATGAATAAGGTCATTGGCCTCGGCATTTCGTAGATAATGTTCTGGAGCCTTACAAAGTAGGGTGTGGCTGAGATGAGCCCTTAAGGAGTTCTTCTACCATTCTCTTGTAAACCATGCCTCGTCCTCGGTAACCTGATCAAAGAGAATTCTTTAGGCAAGTGATTGAAGGCCATAAAGGCACTCGCTAGTGAGAGGATCAATAGTTAGTAGCCCATTAGTTCCTTAGGGTTGTTGAAGATTTGCCCTCAAATCTTGGCTCTCTTCTTCATCGAGTACATAAGGTGTTAGGTCAACCACATTAAAAGTAGTAAATACACCACATCTGTCGAGCATCTCAAGCTCATATGTGTTGTCATTGATGCGCTTAAGGATCTTAAAAAGTTTGTCTGATCTGAAGGAAAGCTTGTTCGTTCTTGAGGTGGACTCAAACAAGGTCTTCGGGGTTGTAAACCACTCATCTCTTTGCTAGGCTACAGTTTGTACTAGTTGTTCGACAACCTTTTGATGCAACTTTTGGAATGTAGGCCAGATTGACTTTCCCATTAAACGGCCGAGCTAATAACTACGTCCAAGGGTAAGTTAGGGTTAAGTTCATAGATAACCTTAAAAGGTGACCTTCTTGTCGAGCTGTGAATTGATCAGTTGTAAGCAAACTCAATGACAGGTAAGCATAGGTCCCAATCATGTATGTGCTTCCCAATAGTTGCTCGCATGAAGTTGTCGACTATCCTGTTTACTACTTCAGTCTGGCCATCTGTCTAAGGGTGGCAAGACATACTATACATAAGTTTAGTGTCGAGTTTCTTTCATAGGGTTTTCCAGAAGAAACTTGTGAACTTCGAGTCACAGTTGAATATAATACTTCTTGGCACTCCATGCAATCGTACAATTTCATGGAAAAAGAGGTTAGTGATAAATAAAGTATCATTAGTTCTATGGTAGGGAATGAAGTGGCTCATCTTGTTGAACTGATCGACCACCACCATAATTAAGTCATGTCTTTTCGGCGTTCAAGGAAGGCCGAGAATGAAATCTATGCTTAGGTTGGTTTATAGGCATTCAAGAATGGGTAGGGGTGTGTATTCTCCATACGGCTCTCTCCTTCCTTTCACATGTTTACACACCTCACACCTTTCAAGAATTCGATGCACATCCTTCATTATTCTAGGCTAGTAAAAATGTTCTTTCAATATTTCAGCCGTCTTCTTTTCTCTGCAATGGCCAGCTAAACCTCTAGCATGAGCTTCTCAAATGAGTAACTCCTTAGCCAAACCATTCAATACACAAACTTGCTTGCCCTTCATCAAGAATCCATAGCTTATGTAGAGCCCATCTACAACTCCTCTAACGTTGTACTTGGCCACTAAAGGCCTAAAGTACAGATCATACTCATAGTGATCGGGTAAGGTGTCAAATCCAAGTGCCTTTGCTTACATTGTAGTCATAAGGGTATGATCATGAGAAAGAGCATCAGCCACAGTGTTTGTGCTCCCTTTCTTATATCGGATGATGTAGCAAAAAGACTCCAAGAATTAGACCCATTTGGCATAATGCCAGGAAAGTTTTTGTTGCCCGTAGAGGTGTTTGAGAGATTCACGATCTAAGTAGATGACGAATTCTCTTAGTAATAGGTAATGCTACCAATTCTATAGTATTTGGACGAAGGCGTAAAACTCCTTGTCATAGGCCGAGTAATTCAAAGCAATTCCTTTGAGTTTCTCGCTGAAATAGATAACAGGTCGACATTCCTACATAAGGATAGCACCAATCCGACTCTAAATACTTCACATTTTACCTCAAAAATTATCTCAAAATCCAATACGGTAAGTACTGGGCTAATGTCAATTTAGACTTTATCTCTTCAAAACTCTTCTAAGCTTTCTCTGACCACTTAAACTTAGAGTTCTTCTTAGTCAACTCGGTTAATGGTACCGTTATGGAACTAAAGTTCTGAATGAATCTCCGATAGAATGAAGCTAGACCATGGAAGCTCCTGACTTTGGCAGCATTAGTCGGTACAAGCCATTCAAGAATAGCTATGACTTTCTCGTCATCATTTCTCGTCATCAACTTGGACCCCTCCCTTTGATACAACATATTCAAGGAATGTGACCTTGCACTAGTAGAACACACATTTCTTTATGTTACCAAATAACCTCTCGGTACGAAGAATGTTGAATACTAATCTTAAATGCTCGATATGGGAGATGAGGTCGGTATTGTAGACCAAAATGTCCTTGAAATAAACCACAATACATTTGCCAATCAGTGACCTCAGTACATGATCCATGCGCCTCATAAAAGTACTTGGCGCATTCATTAGACTAAATGGCATTGCTAACCACTTAAACAGGCTATCCTTTGTTTTGAAAGCACTTTTCCATTCATCGCCAGGCCGTATTCATATTTGATGATAGCCACTTTTCAAGTCAATCTTTGAAAAGATACAGGCATCATGTAACTCATCAAGCATGTTATTAAGTTATGAGATTGGGTATCGATATTTAATAGTAATCTTATTAATGGCTTGGCCGTCAATGTACATTCTTTATGACCTATCCTTCTTCGGTACTAGTATAACCGGTACAATATAGGGGCTTATAATCTCACAAACATATTTACAATCCACCAACTCACCCACCTATTTCTTCAACTCCACTACCTGCTTGGGATTGAGTCTATGGGCAGGTCAGTTTAGCAGTACAGCTCTTGGCTGAAGGTCAATGCAATGTTTAATGCCTCTTAAAGATGGTAAGCCTTTTAGCATCTTAGTAGAAAATAGATCGGCATACTCCTATAATATTATCTACACTTCGGTAGGTAAGCTATCAGCTTCCTTTGACTTTAAAAGTTTCTTGACTAAAAAGAGCATACGCTCCTCAACCTTGACTTCTTAGGCAAATTGAGCTCGGAAAATCACTAAGGACTTTCGTTGTAGTGACCTTGCAACCTTATCTTATGCCTCTAACACTTCCTTAGGGCTCATAGTGGTCAGAATAACCTTCTTCCTACCCTTTTAGAATATGTAGGTGTTCTTATACCCATCATAGAATACCTTTAAGTCACATAGCCAAGGTCAATTGAGTAAGATGTACGAAGCACACATGGGAAGGACGTCGCACAACACTTCATCCTTGTACCTTTCACTAATAGCAATCGATACTCTAACTTGTTTAGCAATGGGTAAACCTCCCTTTTTGTTCAGCCAGTGAATCTTATACGGCTTAGGGTACGGAAAGGTCGGCAACTTAATGGCCTTAACTACTTTTTGTGCTATAACATTGGTATTGCTTCCTCCATCTATGATCGAGGTGCATAGCTTGCTATTCACTTGGTAATTCGTGTAGAAGAGATTCTCTCATTACACATTCACGTTGGCTACAAAAGTACCAAGAGATTAACGTACAACAAAATAGTACTCGACTCCTGCTTTAGGAGGTATAAGGATATGCCGGTTTGGACATTGATTAGTTACGTGTCCATAACCGAAACATTTAAAGCATTTGATCTCTTGAATCTTCCTTCCTAAGTTCTGCCCTTGGGCTCTTCAAACATCAACCTTGCCCTTACTTCGGCCTTCTTTAGGTTGATTTGGCACTTGCTCATAGTGGTCTACCTTGGAACTGTTTGGTGCTCGGCCATAGTCTGATCGGCTAGGCATGTTACTTCAATTCGGTGATCTAAGTCGGCTAATCTAGCTCCACCTCTACCTCTTAATCCTCTGTGCCACTCGGATGGCCTCATCTAAACTCCTAAGTCTCTATAGCTCCACAATATGACCAAATCATCAATACCTTGGCTTCGGCATAAAAGGGGTTTGAGTGATAGGTACAGTATCGTATAGATAAGGTCCTCAACCTCGATACTAGACTTCTTGGCCTCAGCATTTAGCAGATAATATTCAACACTTGGAACCTTACAAAGTAGGGTATGGTCTAGATGGGCCCTGGCCCTTAAGGAGTTCTTCTACCATCCTCTTGTAAACTATGCCTCGTCCTCGGCAACTTGATCAGAGAATTCTTCGAGCGAGTGACTAAAGGCCTCAAAGGCGTGCGCGCATGAGAAGACTAGTAGTCGATAGTCTATTAAGGTTAGCTTCTGTTTGGAATTGATAGGCCTTGGTTTTAAATAAGTCACCCTTAACTTCGAACAGGTTGGCCTCAACTAGCAACAGGTCAGCCTTAGCTTGAAGATAGTCGTAGGTTGATTCTTATCAATAACCTTGTCATTAAACCACTTTAGCCCATAAGGTCGAGGATGTAGGTAAGTTGGTAATTTCATCATTGTAATCAGCTTGGTAGAAACGATGTTGGTATAACTACCTCCATCAACAACCAGGGAACATGTCTTCTCATTCACTAAACATCGGATCCGAAATAAGTTCTCCCTTTGACTTAGGTCTTCTTTTAAGTTGGCTTGTTGGCTCATCATGCCTAAGAGTCCATCCATATCTGGATAAACATCTAACTCTTTCATGTCACTTCCTGAGCTCTTATCACTCTAACTCTTTACTTGAGTGTTCGGTCCTTCATATCTTAGGCACTTATAGCATTTAACTTCTCGGGCCTTAGTGTCGGGCACTCTTTCCTTCTCTACTTTCATGGTCTCAACCTAGTTAGGTCAACTGGAGTCTCCTTTCTCTATCTTCTTCTTGGGCTTTTTCTTCTCCTCATACTTCCCAAGCATAAGGCTACCATGTTGAGGCTGGCTAGTCGACCTCTAGTGCCTTCTCCTCCTTTGACGTTTTACTCTTAATGCTAAATTGATTAACTTGTCCAATAAGTTGAATGACTATAGCTCAACCATGTCGGCAATATCATATTGAAGTCCACTCAAGAACTTAACAATAATGCGATCTTGTAGCTTCGTAATCTCACATCTAGTCATTAAGGTTTTAAACTCTTGCAAGTACTCCTCAACAGTTTTTTAACCTTATCTCAGGTGCTGAAAATCATGAAGCATCTCTTGCTTTAAGTAGGTCGACACAAAGTGTTGGTTCATCAACCTCTTCGTAAGCCTTTAAGTTCTGATTAACTCTTATCTTTTGATGTCTTACTTAGCAATTAACTTGTCCCACTAAAGACTTGCATACAGTAGGGCTAACTTAACTTTTGTCTAATCATCGCACTCATAACATTCAAATAACTTTTTTACTCGAAGAACCCAATCACGGAACTCTTTAAGTCAGCTACTACCATTGAAGGTTGGTAACTTAAGCTTGATGTTGTCAAGTCCTCGGCTATATGTTCGAGGCTTATCCCTTGCATTTCGAGTTAGTTGGTTCACCTTGGATCGGCTACTTCTGTTGTAGGTCTACTTAGCCAAATCTTTTCTTGGCTCAAGCTCTCTTCTTTGGGCTCCTTAGTTCACCTTAAAATCAATACTCTTGTTATTGCTTCTCCTCAACTTGGATCAATCTCTTCTTCTCCTTAGCTTGATAACACTTCTGGGCTATCGTTCATCGTTAATAGGCTCGTTGAAGTCACTTCTACTAGTCGGTGTTCGGTCTCTTCATTCACCTTGGCCAACATGTCTATAACCTCTAACTAAACTAGTAAGCTCCTATATAGAATTAGTAAGACTCTAAAATCTGATATTTTAGATTATCAACACATCACCTCAAACTGCTACGAAGACTATCAACACCGATATTCATACTATCTTTAGACATTCTCATTTGTACTATAATTCCCACTCAGAGATTTTAACAAACACATAATATACTCAACTCGACTCGAAAGTACCATAACTTTAATTTCTGCAGCTACCTATGGCTTCTAAATACTACTTTAGCTACTATAACATTACTAAGGACAAATTATAACCAGAAACAGCAGCTAAAATCACCACTACTAAACAAAATACAATTGATGGTAACTAAAAAAATATCATTACTCGACATAGTATACTTTAAGAACTAAGGTATCATTACCACTATTACATACAATATAGTAAACCACATATTAAGTAGTAGTTCATAGAAGAGTAAGAACCCACGAATCAAACTTTGAAGAACACTATCACGAATGTCTCCCTAAAGTTCTGATACCAAGATGGTATGCCTTAAGGTCTGAAGGTCAATTGGAGTGCTATACATAGCTCAATCAAAACCTAAATGGGTATTTAGGTTCATTGGGAGTTAGGAAATAGTAAGTAAAAAGGGATTTTGAATGTGAATGTAGATGGATATCATGTACCAAAATATAAGCATGATTGGGTTTGAGCTCGAAATAGGATTTGATATGACTCATGAACACTAAATCAATACTTGGGTTTCAAATGAGGGGTTAGATATAACTCACTAACTCGCTTAAATAAGGGTTTCATTACAATCTTAAGAAGAAGACTGATAAGAACGTGAGATGGATTAAAGTGTAAAACAGCACTCAATAATCCAATACACAAGCTTGATCAACTCACAAAGATATTAGGTATATTCTTATTTTAAAAATGTTTAACTATCTTGGTTGCTAAATACAATAGTTGCTATTTATAATAAATCCTAAAACCCTAGTAGCAAAATTGTAAATATACAAGGCCTTAAACCCTACAGTAAGCCCACAACTAAAGTTAAGGAAAATATTTACAAGTATATAAAGCTGTGCTAAATGGTGCATTTAACAAGAAGGTTAGTGTGTAAGATATCCAAGCTGTTTTATTGTGCTTAACCGAGCTCTTAGTGAGGTTGGCCTTGGCCAGTAGTTGCTGAACTCGTGGATTGCTCGATATTAGATTCCTCAAGCTGTTTCTTTTTCCCTTCTCGGCCTTAAGTGGGGCAAGTCAGCCTCGGCTTATATAAGATCCTACAAAAATTGGTGATCAACTCACGATCAATCTATTTGGAAATGATTTGTAAAATTTAAGACGATCACATAAATTATCTAATCAGGCCTAAATTTTACAACAAAATTAAAAATACTAGTAAAAGTGATCCTATAAGTTTGGATTTAGAAAAAATAAATAATTAAATATTATGATATTAAGTTTTATGTATATTGTCACAACTTGGAAGGGGAGTCAAGTTATGGCAGTACCGCCGTGTAATACGTGAAGATCCGAGATCAAGTATTATCCTTGATCAGGGGCCTTCTGTCATGCCTCGAACAGGAAGAGTCGTAATAGTTCCGCCGTGTAAACTAATCTAAGATAAAAATTGACCTCACAGCTGCTATTGTAGATACAGTTCACATAAGGCGCACAACTCAACCAGCTTGAAACATCTGTTCTGACACCTGTTAATAACCAAACCTGTGGTAGAGTTTTTACAAAATACATGTTCTATACGACTTGCTATTTAGTACCACAACAGTATTTATACAAACATTTTACGTCCAAAAGTAAAGTTTACAAATAGAGTTTATTAAAAACCACAGGTTTTCCAGTCTATATACAATAAGTTAGGAAACTAGTGGGCTCCCAGGGAATTCCCAATTAGTTTCCTCAAAACTCAAAGACAAAGTTAAAAGCTCGGGTTCAATTAATTCCTCGATTCTTACTTTCCCAAACAGCAGTACACTAATCTAAGAACGGTGGTACCTGAACATCCTGTTCTTATTCAACACCTGCAAAAGAGTCTATAGGGATGTGAGTACAACTAACTCAGTAAGTGGGTTGGAGTCAGAAGAGTACTGTATAATCACAAATAAGGTTAACAATTATGACGAAATGCAATGCAATCACTCAAATGAAACATCGCACAGTGTTATCTGGTCTACTGTGAGGTTAGAGAAATTACATCCGCTCTAACCCGGATTGAGGAGTTTCATCACGACTCAAGTCAGACCAAACCTGAGCTTATGCAATGGAGAATACCCTCCTCTCATGACCGCCTTCGAACCAAGGCCCCCAACCTTGCCGCGACCTCCTCGCCTGTCACTTAGTTCGACTAAGGATGGGAAAATAACCATTTCAGCTATCTTCATCGAAGGAAGTCGATATTTGGCCTAACACTCTTAATCATTTCCCCTAACGGGTGTTTATGCATGTCCAATTTCATTTTAGTCGAATAACCTTTAGTTTTAATCAGGGGTGACCAACAAGTTCACACAATACAGAATCCATGCAAATATGCAGAACAGCACACCAAGGAGTTGAACTCCTGTCACAACCAAGTATCATTCACACACACAGCATGCGCATAATCATCTAACTATAAACACAACCAGAAGTACTCTTGGGTCTCCGGATATTTTAAATAGTACCCAAACAAGCGGTGAAGCCACAATCCCAACTTACTTGTTTAGACGTTCGTTATTGCTGACTTAAATTGTTAACAGTCTTTATATTGGAAGGTCCTAATTACACAAAAGACCCAAATTCAGTTTTCGTAATAATTACGACAACATTAGAGTTTAATCTCTAATTGTTATATATATATTATTTCCATAATATACAGTCATGTTATTACTATATATTGAATTAAGTTATTAATTATTGATTTTGTACATCATATATATTATCGTTTCGATCGCATTGAAACGCATTTTTTATTTATTAATTCACGTTTTAATTCCGGTAAGGTTACCGAAATATGTACATTCTTGAATATGATAAAGTTATAGGTTAAATTACTTAAGGTTATCCGATTTGAATAAAATTAGTATCATTGGGTTTGTATAGACCTAACGATACGTTTTACAGGTCTTATTTTTAGAGACTGCTTTTAATGAGTAGTTTAAGTTTTTAATATAGTTATACATAATTATATAAATATGATCGTATTATACGTAATTTACGTTATTAAATTGTATTTCATCTAACTTGTTCATATATTATTATAATATAAGTATTATCTAATCTTAATATACCTAAAGTGTATCCCAATCAGGAAATATTAATAATTATAATAAAAATATCCATTTAATCCAATCTGATAAGCAATTCCTACATATAATTTTTATTTAACTATTTAATTTATTTTAGCTTATTAATATTACAAATACACTCCGACTCGTAAATTAAGCTATTTTACTTAATAAATTCGTAATAAATAATTCGGGTTACCAAATAATTCCTCGAAAATTTCTATAGACTCCTAAAAATATAAGGGATTTAGTTATCACTTGGTTTCAACTTTCCGATCTATCGCTTATATATTCGTATATTAGTATTGACGATTTTATCCCTAAATTATTATAAATTACTCAATTATGATTATTTTAGTACCAAATTAATTTCATTCTGGCTCAATACTGTTATTATTTATTATAGATCAGTACATGTCCATTTCATTAATTAATTTTATAATTTCCTATTAAATTCATAATTTCAGCCTATTTTCGAGCTATTTTTGAGCCTAAAAATGAAATAAATATTAAAAATATTCAAATCAAAATTCGGACTACATAGCAATTATCTATATATCATACACATCCTACACAAAAATTTTCAGCTAGAAACAACATCATTTAGTACATTTATTTTACAAATATAAATTTAGGTAAATAGTAGATTTCTTAATAAAGTATATTAAATATTACGAATTTTTCAAAAATAAAAATGTCACATGAAAGCATGTTTAAAATAACCTAAGTACAATTTTTTTCATAATTTTCCGGGTGGATTTACTAATTTTTAAAAATTATTGAAAAACAGGGCAAGAAATTAACCTTGGTGTTCTTGGGTGCTCTGGTAGCCGACGGCGGTTGGGTGGTTATAGGATGGCCTGCGTGGTGGGTGGATCATGTGGGGTTGGCTGGGTTTCACAGCAGAACCACTCTAGATTATGGTTCTACACTTTCACTAATTTTCTCCTGTTTTTTCTAAATTTTTTTTGTATTTTCTACAATTTTTTCTAATTTTTCTTTCTAAGTATTTCTGATTTCAAATTGCTAAAATTTACATATTTGAAGGTATTGGCCTTTTATAGTGCCTCCAAGTCAGTTAGATGATTATTCTTTAATTATTTTATATTTTTCTTTCTAATTTCTTTTTTGTTTTCCTAAGCATGAGGTGCCCAAATATTAGGAAACTTGCTTTTGAATCAGCATTTCCAATCTTATCTCCTACCACGCATCATTGTCCAGCAATCTTTAATGCATTTGGTCAATTTTTCTTTTTCTTTTATTAAATAATTACTTAAATATAGATATTATATGTTAGAATTAGTTATTTAATTAGTATATAAGTTTATACCCTATGTAAATAACATGTGAAATATATAACTTTACTCATATAATGAAGTTTCTAGTATATCTTTTATTTTTAGGATATGTTCTAAAGTTAATTTCATGAATTCAACACAATAAATATATAATTACATAATTTAGGGTTAATTTACAGGTATAATTATTATTTATACCGGGTATACTCATAAAATTACTTCTATTTTTATAGAGTAAATTATACTATGTTATTTCATTTTATAGCTCAATTAACTTATTTCTAAGTTCTCATTACTATTTAAGTTTAATTTTAGTACTATATTAAATATTCCAACTTCTAAGGGCAAAATTAGGATTTTAGATCATTATTACTAAAATCTAACTTCACTATAATATCTCAACTAACTTTTTTATTCTAGTCGTAAAGTTTGGGCTTAATTGGATAAGTTTTCCTAAAAGCCCTAAATTTAAGCTCGATTGTCCTAAACTCAATTTTGGGAGCTTACACCTTCGGTGCACTACACAAAGCATTCACAACTACAACCTTCTCTTAGTAACTAGCATTTAGTAATAGTAGAAGATATGAATTAAAGTTAAGTTATCCAAATGATCACTAACATAACATAGGTAAGCGAGAATGTCAGGTTTCCCCTAAATTAGTTATACAGTACTAAAATAAATCACCATATGTAGTCTATGCTACTCAACAAACTAAAGATACTTAATAATTGGAAATTGAAGAGAGTCTACATATATATAATCGAATGGTTCACTCGAGCTCTCAACTTCTTCACATCCTAATCTCAAGTTGGTGCTACTAACTTCAAACATCCCGCAACCCGGCTCCAGTCACAAGTCCTACTGCAATAATAAACTATAGGGGGCTAAGCTCGATTACTTAGTGAGTAACCTACCTACCTACTCTACAATAAGCAATATCAAGTAAGTTATTTAACAAGCGTATGAATGTACGGTCAAACATATGCAATGCAACAATATATATAGTCTACCAGTAACTGTATATAGTATGGTTTTGATGCCCACCGTTGCCCGAGTTAAGACGTATTTCGGTACATCAAGATCCAGATATTCACATCCAATTTGAAGTCTCTTGTCATCAATATTACCCTCAACAAAAGACATGGCATAGCTTCAAGCAGAAGGTGGCACTCTTCGAAGCCAAGTAATTCCCAAAGGTCGAGGCAGGAACATATCGCACGAAATATGTCATATGATAACAACCTTCAACACATATAATATAATATGAGTCCTCGAGGCATGATGTAAGTCCTAAAGATAAACTAAGTAACTGTATGATTGAATTTAATATACAAAGTTTAGGATGATCGGTTAAAGGATTCGATCAAATCTAAATTATAAACTATAGTTAGAAATATTAATAAAAATGACCTCATAAACTTGAATTTAAGAAAATAAGTAATAAAATAAGAAACAATAAAATTTTCAAATTTTAAGTATATTACTCGTTAATTATCAGAAAGGCGAAAACTGTAATCTAATAACTAATAAATTGTTAGAGATAAATTATATGTATACTAAAAATCATATAATGACCTAAATAATATTTAGGAATGTTTACTTGTACCCTACATGTATTTACGTGTAGATAAAAATGCGCGAAATTACCTAAAGTGCTTGAAATTAGCTAGAAACTTATTAAATAATTAAAGAAAATTATAAAATAATTAAGGAAAAATCAGAAAAAAAAAACATAAGAATAGGGAATGATCTAGATTTGGTCGTATCAGGTCAGGAATTAAAGAAAAAATTTTGGCTAATTAGAATTAAACACTTAAAAGGCAAAAAATAAAAGAGGATAAGCTCTTGTCTTGTCTTCTCTAATTAATGCATAACAATTTCCTTAAAGCCTTATAAATAGTAAGAAAATTTATAGAGCTCATTTGGTTAGTTAGAAGCTTAGGCAAATTAAGAAGAGTCGAAAACAAGAGAGAAAAGTAGGGTTTATAATTTTTTTTTTCAAATTTGTGCAGTAGGAGCTTTTAAATTGAGCCCACACATTACCACCATCTAGAACCAAACCTTCACCCTACTCCAAACCCACTGCCTGGACCGGCCGACACACTTGAATCGATGTTGAAGGCTAAAAAGCTTTCGAACCAAGTGAGTCTTACACCTCTTCCAATTTTGCAAAATTCCTTAAAATTGTTTATTATGCCTAGAAAATTATGAATTTTATTATTCTGATGTTTTATTATATGTAGATTTAGGAAAAAATAGTGATTAAGTTTAATCACGTCTGTAAATATAGGGTTCTTAAGAAATTAGACAAAATCGAGCATGATTAGAATTAGAAATAAATAGGCTTAGGAGTATAGTTTGGAGCTCAAATTTTTTTTTTTTTTTGTAGAATTCTTAAGTGATATAGAACAATGCTATGAAGTCATTTTTTTAAATTTAATTTTTGAAATTTTTAAGTAAATTTTTAGCCCTAAAATGATGAAGAAAATGGGTAATTTCGACTTAATTAAGTGATTAAATAATTAATTACTAATTTAGAAGGTAATTAGATGTTTAAAGATGTTAATATCTAATATGGAAACATAATCCTAACATTTGGAGTGTTAATTGTAATTAATATAGAGATTATGTAGTAACTGTGGGAAATTTAATAATATGTGAATTTGGGATTTTAATAAATAGAAAACAATAGGTTAATTTGGATAATATAATAATAAAATCAGTACATAATAAATCTGGTACAAAAATTAATTTTAGGTAACTAGATAAAAAATATAAGATTTCTTCACATCCGGAGTAAATCCGGCACCCTAATTAGGATTAAAATGTACCGAATAGGTTAGAATACTAAATTAAGATCTAGTATGATTTTTAGAATATTTAAGCTTAATGTAATTAATTTCACATTAGGATTTGAGCATATTTAGGATTTCCTTGTAGTAAAAAATAATTTATAACCAAAACTGGAATCTAATTCAAAAACTGAACCTCGAGCTAAAGTAGAGTGAATCATTAGTAAATAATAGGTATACATGGAGAAGTGAGTTAAATTATAACATAGAATATGTATCATCAAAGTATAAAAAAACATATTTGTATTATAGGATACTCGAAGACGAATCAACTTGCAATTAAGTGATTGGGTGATCGAGAATTCCAAGTAAGTTGGGTTTATTATTTCACCGTATTTAGAGTACTATTTTAGAGTACTCGAAGACTTAGAATTGTATATGATTGTGATTGTAAGTAGTTTTATGCATGTGCTTGTGTATCTAAATTCGTGTTGTGATTGATTGTTTATTATGACTAGATTGGTGTGAAATTGTCTAAACACCCTAAATTGAACTTAATCTTAATCGACTCTAATATCCTAAATTGTCATGCATTGCAACCCTTTAAGGGATCATTAGGATTTTCCAACCAAACACCAATACCTTTGAAAAAGATAGCACTGGAGAGCAAAATTAGTCTTTTCCTCGTTTTTAGTGGAACTAAGTGACAGGAGAGGAGGTCGCGGTGAGGATGAGGGCATTGGTTCAAAGGATAGTCTTAAGAGGAGCAGTATCTCCATTGTACAAACCTGGGTTTGGTTATAAGCTGTTGCATAACATGAAAACTCCTCAACTCGGATTAGAGCGGGTGAAATTACTCTGATTTCGCAACAAACCGGATTACATTGTGTAATGACACTTGCTTGTTGCATTGCATGAAAAATAATTGCTTGATAATCTTGTTTGTGTTTGTATACATTCATGAGTCTCCAATTCAACTCACTGAGCTATAGTTACTCATACCCATATAGATCTTTTTGCAAGTCTTGATCTCTGAATACTCCTAATAATATATCGCCCTATAACTATCTAGAGATTAGTTCTTTTGAAGCCTAAGGGTGTGAGGATTAATTCGCCTAGTAGTTAATGTATATTTAAAGTCCCATTAGTAGCTTAAGACAGAAAGACTAATATTTGATATGTAAATTAGCTGACTATTATGATATGATGTAGAATCACCTAGAAATTCTACTGTAATGTACATATAATTATATATACATGTTGACTTAAAGCTTTAATATTTACTATAACTTTAGTTAAATTTTTAATTGAATTGTTTACTTCAAAGCGAGAAGTCGTTGATGCCTTGTATAGATCATGTTTATGATAAGCACTATGAGACCAGTTACTATCATAGGATAGTTTACACGGAGGAATTGTTGCGACTCTGCGACTTCGAGGCATAACACATAATCTCCTATTCTATTGCGTAATGCTAACACCCATATTATCATGTTATAAGATGCGATGCATGTTCGGTTTAATTAGGGGTTAAATATTCATTAGTCCAATTTATGGGTAACCAATTATAATATATAGATACTCCAAGGCCTTAAGCTTTAATGCAGTAAGCATATAATATTCATATCAACTTAAGATATTTTTGCAAATGAGGTCAATCTTATCAAACACACACAATTTTCCATTTACCCCAATATGTAACAATTTCAGTTATTGGATATAATTAAGTATTCCGCAAACTACAAGCATAAATAAGTAAAGTAGGGGAAGCAGTGTACTCACTCAACCAGATGCTCAGCAGTCCCAATAATCCTCTACAGGGTCCAAGTCAAACTCCTCATCCTTTGAAGAAGATAATTAAGTCTTATGAGTATTTCATTTACACCAATTAAATAAGCTTATTGCTCACTATGCCAGAGTTAGGTGTTTTTGTAATTTGGGCATATCTTCTTTGTTTTAACTCCATTTTTGGTGATCTTATAGTCATTTTCATCGTTTTCGAATGTTCTTTCATTTAGTGAAGTTATTTTTAAGTTTTTGAATTAGTAAGTTTTCGGTTTGGGCCCTACAAGGTCACGAGCTTAAGTAAACAGTTGGGTCATTTTAGGATTTAGGCCTTAGGCTTGGTTTTTGACTTTGAGCTTTATGTTTAATAATTTTGGGCTTTTTAAAAGTATTTTAAATGGCCTTTTTCTACTCAACACTTTAAAATTTTAAAATGAGCCTTGGTGATGTTTTTATAGGTCCAAATGGGCCTTTTTACTACGTTTAGGGTTTTAATTCACCAAAGGGCCTATAGGGGGTATCTTGGATGGGCCTTTGGGTTTTGTGGGCTTTTTAAATAACTCTTCTTAAGCCTTTTATCCTATGGTTCAGATCTAGTCATCTAGCTACATGGGCTCTTAAATTGGTTCTTTAGGGATTTTTGTGTTTAGTTCACTATTTAGGGCCTTGGGCTTAAACCCACTTGTCTTTTTGGACTTAAGCCCAACATTAGACTTAAGTTTCGCCTATTTTTAATATGGCTATAGATATGTCCATTATGGTTCTTTGAGTTATTAACACCATTCTTAAGCCTGTAATCACTAACTAAACTAGTTTAGGGCTTTAACCAAACTTTAGCTTATTTAACTTGATTAATTGAGTCCTAAACCATACTTAACTCTAAATAAACATGTCATTAAGCTATTAAACAAAAAGTTCTAGATCTTGTGGGTCAAAGAAAGTGGCAGCCAAGAGTGGTTTCTAGGATCCAACTTCTATATTCATGCAACACGTGATTTTTATGGTGTCTTAACTTATGTAACCTATGTTTCTACTAATCTAAAACCATAATCATTTCATAAAAGTGTGTAGAAGTATGATGAGAGCACATACAAGGGGTAACATGCATAGGGAATACTGATGGGAATTAAGCTACAAGACCTCTGACCCGCAGTCAAGCTCGAGGACTAGAGGGGCTAGTACGACGAATCCTTATGTTCCAACCAACACCTGTCGAGACTGAGTACTTCCTTACTGAGTCACCTTTAATGTCATACCGTATGATTGTCTATTATTCTGTGGTATGCCAAGTTAATGATTACACTTTAGTATTGAGTCGACCTATCACTCGGCATCATCCTTGCTGAAGAGTCGAGAGATAGAGAATCGGATTGACTAAGACATCCCTTGTAAACCCCAAAATTTCTTAACCTAACCTCTGATGTAGACTCAAGTGTATTAGATAATCTAGGAGCTGATAAGGCTAATGAAAGTGAAAACCCTAAAAGAACTAATCAATCGCGTATAAAATTTTTCTACCTTAAACATATGTAAACACTAAAGATTTCATTCAATAGTGATAAAACCCCTAAAACTATAACCTTAAAGATATACAAGCACTAATTCATCATAATTTACCCTAAAACCCTAATTGATGTATTTTGCCAAATCATTAGTGAAAAATCAAAGATAACTTTCAATCATGCATACATATTTAGAATCCTTAAGTAATCCTTTTAGAAATAAAGATATTGCATCATAGATCACATTTATTTTCTAAGTATATAATTAGGTTAGTATTACATAGAGTTAAGGGTTTAGTTGATGCTTGGGTTACATGTAGTAAACATTAATACCCTAAATGACACTTATTATCTTAATTATACTAAGTAGCTTACCAAATGGTGTATATAGGATATAAATACCTAATGGAAGATCTCATTATTTATTTTTACTAATCAATTCACTAAACTTCTTATTTTCTTTCATTTCCTTAATCTTTCTCTTAATTTTCCCTAATTACTTCATTATGTATACTAAAGGGGACGCATTTTTGGAAAGTTGACTAAGTCAACACATGTTAACTAAAATAAAAAGGTTGACTAAGTCAACATGTGCAAAAGTCAACAAAATGTCACTTTTACTTTAGAAATATCTCTTCCTTCTAATGATTTCTTTTCTTTTAAACTTTTCTTCTTTTTTCCTTCCTCTTTTGCCGTCTACTCCTTTTCCCCTTCTAGACCCCACTTTTTCTTCTTTTCAAACATAAAGCAAAATAAAATCAAGTCCCTTACCCTACCTCCATAATTGTGACCTCCCTTTTCCTTTCACTTTTCCTAATTTTTCAACTTTGCAACCATATATCAAGAAGAAAATAAGGGTATGTTATCATGTATTATTTCATATTATCTAATAGTTAGATGAATAGGTAGATTAGTTTGAGTAGTTTATATGTTGTGTACATCTATATTGATGAAGGCTTAAAGCTTTAATCTTTATGTGTAAAAGAGTAGAAATTTTTATAAAGTGAAAGAAGATGCATGTGTATATGTTTTTAAGTATGTGTACATAAGGGTATACTAGAGAAATACATATATAAAGACCTTTATACATAAGTATTCATTATATACATAACCTAAACTAAAACATATACTAACTATATATACCTATACCATGCTAAATGCACCCTTAAAATACAAAAAAAAAATGAAATTTGAGAAGTTTTCTTAAGAGGAATTTTAAGCATACGAAATTCATATAAAAATACATATGTATATATAGGTATATAATAAGTATAAATACGGTATAAGTATACGTATGAGTATATTAGTATACATATAAGTAAAGTAAAGGTATAAGTATACATTTAATATATGTATAAGTATACATAAGACACTTAGGCATGAGGTAAAACTTATGTAATCACATGACGACATAAGTTATAACATAAGCAAATGATGACATAAACAATGATACAAGTAATTGATGACATAAGCAACGATATAAGTAATTGATGACATAAGCATAAATTTATAAAATAAGAAATAAGAAGAGTACATAAGAATTAGGTACATGAATTAGTAAATTTTAATACACTTCCTAAATTGAATTAAACTTAATTAAGTACATAAGTTAGTAATACTAATATAAAATTCCGTAAGTGTAAAAATCTAATAGCTAATTAAATCATTAAGTCTTAAAATAGGATATAAATATAAGTAATAAGAATAATTAAGCTTCCATAGTTAAAATTTCAATAAATTTAGCTCATATTGTAAAACATGAGTTTTAACATCTAAAACAGACATCATCGTGTGAATGTACATTTGAAAATGATGAAAAACGACTATAAATTCATATAGATCAGAAATAGAATGAAAAAGGTACATACAATTAGTAATAAAGTTTAACCAGATAAAAATTGATAGTAATCTAAGTAGAATTAAGTAAATAAATATCTAGAATTATTAGTTAATTCAATTACTTACTAGCGTTATTATATCATAATGATTAGGTGATCCTGAGGTGGCCGAAGATCTCCCAATTGATTACTACAACTAGAGCGAGTCGTCATGGCTGAGTGAGTATTTACCCTATGATTCCATGCTTGTATGTGATTACAGATGGTGGACTTAAATGATATTGTTAATTGATTGTTGTGTAGAGTCGGAAAATGCTTGTGTATGTTATTACGTGCTGAGTTGTGAATTTACCTTAAATATAAATAATACTTTGTTTGTTGCATGGTAGTATAGAAAAAGATTGTGTGTACTATTGAATGGTCACATCATAATTGGACTTAATTATACTTGGCTCATAAGAAGAAACCGATACATGCATCAACAGGTATTGCATAGACATAATTTCGGTAGTCACATCACACGGAGGTAAAGAGAGGCCATTTGGGGGTTATTATTATAAATTTATTGGTTTTATACGGTGCACTCGTACAAAATGACCTTACCTTGACCCATAGGAATACTAGGCATTAGAGGTGCTAACCGCCTGATTAAGGGTCAAGTCTAGAGGCTTTCGTTTAGAAGTAAGTGTGGATTGTGGGGGCCCATTCGCGATTATACTAGAACTTGGTTTTTATGAAAAAAAAAAAGACTTGTTTGATTTAAGTACGGAACACGAAGTTTCGTAGTAAAGTAAGTTATAGTATAATACCTAGATCTGATTGGTGCCATGTATACTTCAACCCTGACTTCGGAGGGCGTTAAATCTGAGTTACGTATATGGATTAGTTAACTATACGTATTGTTTGGCATTTTATTTGACAATTCATTCATATGCATGAATATAATGTATTTATAACTTGTTTATGGTGTTGCTGAGGGTTTTGCTCACTAAGTTTAGGCTTACACCTCCTTAAACTTTTACTGCAGGATAACTTGTTCGTTGAGGCTGGTCGGGAGATACCACAGGTTAGCTTGGAGACTTGGGCAAAAGTGAGCCTTCCAGTGTATTGAGAGAGAACGGATTATGTAGACTTTTACATATGTATTTTTGTTTTACTAGTAATATAGCCTTAGATATACTAAATTACTGTATATTGTAAACTTTATAGTTTAAATTTTATATAAATATGTTTATATGATGATATCATATAGATCTGTATGTTCTTGGGAAACTAGTGGTTGTAGAGCCTTGTATATTGTGTGAAGAGTTCGTGATTTGAAGGGCAACCAATTAGGGGTTCTTTGTATAGTATACGGTGTTTACCATGATTAGGCCGTTCTCAGTTCGTGACATCCCTACTCGGACAAGGCTATCCATTTGTACTTTTTGTCTGCATCTCCTAAAAACCTCACCAATGCAACATCGCCACGTATATAGTATCATATATAGAATTTATAGCACCAATGATTGCTTTCCTTGTATATTCATTTTTACTCTTTTGTATTGTGTACATTACTCTTTTAGGAAATGTCCTTATTGTCTTTTCCCTTTTGAGTAAGTTACCTTAACTTACGAGTATAAATATCCTTATACTTATAGCTGTAATAGATCAGATTACCTTCGATACACTTGAGTACTTTCTTTCTTGCATAAACACTGTTTATTTACTTTCGACATCACCCTTATCCTTCCCTTTAAGCAAGGTTAGGTGGCAAATAACCTTATTGGACTAATTAGTGCATCATATCGAACTGTACCATGAGTCTTCGGAAATTCTATTGATGTGTCATATCCTCTGGAGCTGTTCATGGGTTTTGCTTACTGTTTTCATTCTTCGCTTTCATCCTTTCGTACCTTTCCCCATTAACCCTTTTCAATTGCAAGCTTGGACTCATCCAGCGATCAGCCTTATTTGTTTTTGGTCACAGTTCATAACATCTTGGTATCAAAGCAGAGAATTTGTGTGAATTGTAGTAGTTCTTTTTGAAGTTCTATTATACTCTGTTTTGTGTTTGAAACAGAACACGTTACTGTGTTAAATTATCTAAAGTGCTGTTTAAGTTTTGAATTTTTAAGGAAAAATGACAGACCCAAGTATAAATGTTAATGCTAGTGATGACAATGAAGTTGTCCACTGTGGATGACAATCTTAAGAAACTCCTAGAAGTATTGGTAATAGACTTGATGAGGTAGCTACCCCTTTAGTAGATTTGATTTGAACTGTTCATGCATTGTTTTGCCGACCCACTGAGGCCTTGCAAAATACTCCATAAGCTGCTCAACCTGTTAGAGATCAGAACCCAGCTTAACCAACTCGAGGTGTGGGAGTTGGCAGACGAGTAAGGTGAAGGATAGACTTGAGATAGCTTGATGAGGAGGAAGAAGAGTATTTTGAAGAGGAGCATGTATGAGTCCTTAGAGCATCTGACCATGTGAAGCTTCGGATTCCAAGTTTCAATGGATCTGGGAATGCTGATGAGTATCTGGATTGGGAAGAGAAGGTGGAGCGTGTGTTTAATTACTATCAATATGAGGATTACGAGAAAGTGAGGACTACTGTTGTTGAATTCTCCAGATATGCTGCTTTGTGATGGAAGAATTTTCAAGCTATGAGAAGAAGAGAGGGGTACCAAGAGATTAACACCTCGCTCGAAACGAAGAGAGTGCTCAGAAACAAATTCGTGCTGAAAACATATCTCCAAGATACTTTCACTTGGCTTCAAGAGCTGAGACAAGGAGGTTGAATTATTGATGAGTATATTTAAGAATTCCAAATGCTTATGGTACAATGCGAAGTGGAGGAACCACTAGCCCAAACAGTCTTATGATTTATTACTGGATTGAGAGGAGACATCTGAGACATTGTAAAGCTCCAACGATTTGATACAATGGATGAAGCTATTAAGATGACCCAGTGAATGGAGAGGCAAAGAAGGAGCCGAGTAACGACCAGAATGTTGACTAGTCGATTAGGATAGGCAAGTTACCAAGCTCAGTCTAGTATCAAGCCGAGCAGAAGGGTTGATGTTAGAGCTAAGTAGAAAGGCCGACCTAAAGATGTAGTATTGACTTAAACATATGAGAAGAGATAAGGGTCTAGCAGGAAGATCGGCTAGATCAAGTGCTTCAAATACCAAGGGTTCGGACATATGGCTACTCAGTGCCTAAACCGAAGGACGATGGTCATTAAAGGAGACATCTTGAAACTAGAAGTAGAAAGCACGGATGAGGAACCCGAAGAGGAGGAGCAAGTCCCTATTAAGAAAGAGTTGATTAAGGAGGACATGTTTGCCGAAGACTTAGACCAATTACTCATGGTTGTCTGACGCACTCTAAGCATGGAACCCTTACGAGAGGAGGAACAGAAAGAAAATTTGTTTCATATAACCTGCAAGGTGAATGATCGAGTATATGCCCTCATCATGGATAGTGGGAGCTGCACCAATGTAGTATCAACCGACCTTATCTCAAAACCGAAGTTGCCAACTGTTATGTATCTGAAACCGTATAAGTTGCATTGGTTGAATGAGAAAGGAGCATTACATATCACTTAGAAAATATTGATGCCAATCACTATTGGGAATTACTCTAACTAGATCATTTGCAAGGTATTACCCATGTGTGCTTCCCACGTGATGCTAGGTAAACCGTGGTTATTTGATAGGAAGGTCATCCATGACGACTATAGGAACACATACATGTTTGAGAAGGATGACTGGGAGATTACACTAAACCCGATGCTGCTGAGAGTAGAGTCGAGCTCCGAGATGCCATCAATGCTGACGAGCCGACCCTATTGTTGGTCAAGCGACTATTGGAAATAAAGGAGCGGGGTGAGCTTCCCTAGGAAATCAAGAAGTTGCTTAATGACTATGCCGACCTGTTCCTAAAACAGTTACTTGAGGGGTTGCCCCCAATTCGAGGCATAGAGCACTACATTGACTTAGTACCCGATGCTGTACTACCAAATAAGCTAACTTATTGGATGAATCTTGTGTAAGCTTTTGAACTCTAACGTCAAGTCAATGAGTTGTGAGAGAGAGGCTGAGCCCTTATGCTATGCTTGCACTTCTAGTGTCGAAGAAGAATGGAACCTGGCGAATGTGTGTTAATAGTCGAGTCGTGAACAAAATCACGATCAAATATAGGCATCCGATCCCGAGGTTAGAAGACATGTTAGATGAACTGAGTGAAGCCAAGATTTTCAGCAAGATTAACCTCAAGTCTGACTACCATCAAATCCGCATGAGGTCAGGAGACGAGTGGAAGATTGCGTTCGAGACGAGTGGAAGATTGCGTTCAAGACTCGACATGGACTTTACGAGTGAATGGTCATGCCCTTCGGCTTGCCATATGCTTCGAGTACTTTCATGAGACTTATGAACCATGTGCTGAGACATCTAATTGGAAAGTTTGTCATGATATACTTTGATGATATCCTAGTTTACAATACCGACATGCTGAGTCACTGTAAACATCTTAGAGTAATCCTAGATGTCCTTCGTGTTGAGAGACTATTTGACAATTTAAAGAAATGTTGTTTCTACTAGGAAGAAGTGGTATTCTTGGGGTATGTAGTTAGTGGAGGAGGCTTATGAGTCGATAATGAGAAGATCAAAGCAATTGTCGAGTGGCCAACTGTTACTACTTTTGCCGATGTAAGAAGTTTCTACGGACTGACTTCGTTTTACAGAAGGTTTATTAGAAATTTCAGCACCATCATTGTGCTACTTACCGAGCTAACAAAGAAAAACACCGACTTTCGATGGGGAGAAAGGGAGAAGAGGAGTTTTGCCAATGTAAAAGAAAGATTAACCTTCTCCTCGGTGTTAGTATTACCTGACTTTGATAAAATTTTCAAGCTGGAATGCGATACATCGGGTGTTGGAATAGGCGCTGTCCTGATGTAAGAAGGCCAACCAATTGCCTTCCACTGTGAAAAGCTCTGAGGACCACAATTGAACTATTTTGTATGTGATAAGGAACTTTTGGTACTGATTCAAGTAATACAAGTGTGGCAACATTACTTATTACCGAGAGAATTTGTCATATATACTAACTACGAATCACTAAGGTACCTCCGAAGTTAGACTAAGTTGTCAAAGTGGTAAGCGAGATGGGTTGAATTCTTTGAGGGGTTCAATTTTGTGATAAAATACAAGTAAGGAAAGAGTAACGTAGTTGTAGATGCTCTTTTAAGGAGTCATGTACTCTTATCAGAACTACAAACCAAACTGTGTGGTTTTACGAGTATTAAAGAACAGTACTTTGGGGATCCACACTTTGGACCAATAATTTCGTGATGCATAGATAGGAAGACAGTGGACGAGTATTATGTAGAGGATGGTTATCTGTTTCGAGGGGGGAAACTATGCATACCGACTTGTTCCTTACGAGAATTATTAATCAGGGAAGTCTACGGCGGAGGACTCTCTAGACACTTTGGAGAGAAGAGGACTTATGAACTATTGAATAGTCGATTCTTTAGGTCGAGAACGTGAAGAGATGTGCACTGAGTTGTCGAAAGTTGTGTTGTGTGCAAATAGGCCAAGTGTCGAGCCGAACAAGGGAAAGCAATATCTCTACCTGTTTTGACGAAGCCATAAATTGAACTGAGTATAGACTTTGTTCTTGGATTGCTGTGAACTTCTTGAGGCAAAGATTCTATAATGGTCATCGTAAATCAGTTCAGCAAGATGACACACTTCATACTCTACACCAAAACTAACGACGCTTCGACTATTCCTTCTCTTTTCTTACAGGAGATTGTGTAGATACACGATGTGCCGAAAAGTGTAGTCTCTGATAGAGAGCCGAAGTTCTTGAGCCATTTTTGGAGAACCTTATGGTGTTAACTGGGAATTAAATTACTCTTTAGTACCTCATGTTACCCTCAAACCGATGGCCAAATAGAGGTGGTTAATTGTACTTTGAGATCACTGCTCCGAGCTGCAGTAGGCAAGAACTTGGCTGATTGAGACGTCTGCCTGCTAATAGTTGAGTTCGTTTATAACCAAACTGTACATGACACTACTAAGCAGACTACCTTCGAGGTGATCTATGGATTCAATCTTGAGTTGCTCCTTAACCATACCTTATACTAGCACCCACGTAAGAGGACCCTGACGCCTTGGCTAGAGCACAATCTCTTCAGCACATCTATGATAAGGTCACTCAGCACATCGACTAAATTGCTAGAAGAATGTGAGAAAAGACCAAGGGTAGGTCGGCCAAACAATTTTAGCCGGGAGACTTGGTATGGTTACACCTCAGCAAGGAACGATAACTGAACAAAAGGAAGAACAAATTATTTGAAAGAGTTGAAAGACCTTTCAGAATTCTCCAGAAAATCAATGACAATGCTTATAAGTTGAAACTGCCTGAGGACTATGGGGTTTCTGACGCCTTTAACTTTGCTGACTTTAATCCATATCACCTTAATGGAAAACTGAGTGAACACCATTCGGATTTGATCCCAAATCCAAAACAATCTAGAGGGAATGATGGGAATCAAGCTACGGGACCTTTGACCTGCAGTTGAGCCCGAGGATTATAGGGGTTGGCATAACAAATCCTTATGTTTCAACCAATCCCTACCGAAGCCGAGTACTTCCTTACCAGGTCACCTTTAATGCCATGCTGTATGACCACTTATTATTCTGTAGTATGTCGAGCTGATGATTACATTTTAGTGTTGAGTTGACCTATCACTCGGCATCATCCTTGTCGAGAAGCCAAGAGATAGAGAATCTAGATTGACTAAGCTATCTCTATTCGGACAAGCCCATCTGTTCGTACTTTTTGCCTACATCTCCTGATAACCTCGCCAATACAACATTGTCACGTATACAGTGTCATATGTAGAATCTATAGCATAAGTGATTGTTTTCCTTGTATATTCATTTTTACCCTTTTGTATCGTATACATTGTTTCTTTAGAAAATGTCCTTATTGTCTTTTCTCTTTTGGGCAAGTTGCCCTAACTTAAGGGTATAAATACCCTTGTACTTGTAGCTGTAATAGATTAAATTACCTTCAATATACTTAAGTATTTTTTTCCTTACGTAAACACTGTTTGTTTACTCTCTGCATTACTCTGATCCTTTCCCTTAAGCAATGTTAAGTGGCGAGTAACCTCATTAGACCAATTTGTGCATCATATTGAATTGTACCGTGAGTCCTCAGAAGTTTCATTAGTGCATCATATCTTTTGGAGCTGTTCGTAGGTTTTGCTTACTATTTTCATTCTTTGCTTTCACTCTTTTGTACCTTTCCCTATTAACCTTTTTCGAGCTTTCTACAAGCTTGGACCCATCCAGCGACCGACCTTATTTGTTCTTGGTTACGGTTTACAATAGGTTTCATCATCCTACTTGAAGATTTTCTATTAACAACTACATTACACTACATAACTTAGCCTATTTGTGTTATAACTTCTACTGAAAGTGGTTTTTCTTGTACTTACCTTTGTAGACCTTCTTGAAATACCTTAGTACCTCTATGGAGTTGTTGTAAAATAAGTTTTAAGAAAGAAAACATTAGTATCCACCATTACTTTACAAGAAATCTAAGGAAAAACCTAACCTAAGTTCTTATCGAGGCAAAGTGCAGAAGGCCTCCCTTTGTGGTTGTGTGTCGTGAGCCTTGGTATATGTAAGGGGGTGTAAGTGTGTTGAAAAACAAGGGTAATGTGTGTGTGAAGCGTGGGACTTGGTTTAGAGTGATTTGGAGTAATGGTGGTGAAGTTATGAGGGTTGGTGCTAGGGTGGTCGGTGGTGGCTGAGAAGAAGAAGAAGATAGAGTTTAGGCTTGATCTTTGAGAGGAAGTTTGAGGGAGTTTTTAGATGTGTTTTAAGGTTTGAGATAATGAAAAATGAAGTAGGGGGAAGGGGATAGCAGGTCGTGGAAGTGAGAGAGAGTGAAGGGGATAAGCTTTGATTGTTTGAGAAATCAAGGACAAGGTATAAAATAGGGACCATGTACCTTATGTGCTTTTCGCCAATTTGGGCAAAATCTTATCTCCTTAGGGTACAAGATATTTTAAAAGGGAATAAGAGTTTGTCTTTTGGTCATTAATCATGTTTGACTTGTAGCTAATCAAGATGTGATAGGGTTGGTTAAGGATTAGGGTCATTAGTGGTGATTAGGTATGATTAGGCTAATTAAGTGCAATTAGGATGTATTTAGGGTTTGGTTGGACTTTAACAATATAATCTAGCTATTCTAAATGTCCTACACATGTACTTAGGGTTCCTTTAGGGTTTAGTGCTCGTTTATGGTAATTTGACCTACGTATGAGCTCCAAAGTTAGGGTTCGAATTGCTTAGGACTATCAATCGCTTGTATTGATAGATTCAACCTTACTATTAATATTTATTGGTGACAATAAGATATTTAATCGCTTAATTAGGGTTGGATGGTCATTTTAGGGTTTTAATAACGTTTTAGGGTTTTTCAAGTATTAGGTTTCTTACTCGTTTAGTTAGGTTTTTAAGACTTACTTTAATTAGGGTTTTGGTTAAACACTTATGGCATGTTTACTTTATGGAATAGAATGAGAAGGAAATGGAATAGGAATTCCACAAGGAACGGAATAAGGGTGTAATATGTATTACTTTGTTTAGTTGGATTTATAAACAATTTAGGAATAGATATGCAATATAACTTTAATAACTAAATTATCTTCGATCCATTTTCTCTCTCAACTAATCCTAAAGTAATAGATAGCGGTGGTAGCGGCAGCGGCAACGATGGTGGTGGCAACGACAGTAGTGTAGGGGTAGCTACGGTGATCAGTAGTAGTAGTAATGGCAGCGGTGATGATGGTGGTGGTAGTAGTGGTGGTCGGTGGTGATAATAGCGACGGTGGTGGTAATGGCTATGGCGGTGGCGGTCGGTAGGGGTAGCGGTAGCGATGGCGATAATGGTAGTAGTGAGAAATCGTGATTTCTTGGTTGAATTGAGGAATCCCTATTACTTAATTTCAAGTAAAAGAGATTCTATCAAGTAATAGGGATTCTTATGAAATTGTGATTCTGTGATAAAAAACTAAGTGAACGTGGTGATGGCGGAATAAGGAGGGAATGGAATTCTAATTCCATAAAGTGAACGTGCCATTAGGGTTTGATTCCTTTACTTAGGTATTATTATCATGTTTTGGATGGTTCTAAGGACTAACCAAGGACTCCTTCATTTGATTCTACTTTTAGGTTATTGAAATTTCGTGGGGTTTACATGTATTATCCGTTATATATAGGAAACGCGTAAAACGAGTTCCGATAATTAACGAATTAATAGAGATAAATTATATGCATATTAAAAATCATAAAATAACTTAAATAATATTTATGAATATTTTTATTTGTATCATATGTGTATTTACATATAGATAAAAATATGTAAAATTATTTAAATTACCTAAAATATGCTAAAATAATACTAATTAATTAAATAAATTTCATTAAAAATTTTAAAAGAATCAAGAAAAATATGGAAAAGTGAAGAAAAGTCCAAAATAGGGGTGTGGCATGCTATGATTTAAAAAAAATAAAAACCAATAAAAATAAGTTAAATAGAAAGTGAAAAAGGAAGAGATAACAGATACTTAGCAAGAAAAAAATGCAAGAAAAATTCCAAACCCTACTATAAATTCAACAAACACACATCAAACTTCATTTTGGTTAATTAAAAACAAAAAGAGAGCTTAAGAAGAGAGGAGAGGGTATTTTTATAAAAAAAATAACAAAAATAGTGTGCATTTAAGGCTATAAAGTGAATATACATCCAATAATCACCCGAAGAGAGGTGGCCACCACTACCTAATAGCAAATCCACTGCCTAGTTGTGCCGACAATGGTGGGGCCACCATTGGTGGCTGGAAGCCTATTAATTGGTGAGTTTCGATTTTCTTTTCGAATTTGTTTAATTTAGTAAAAATATCAAATATGTATGAAAGATTATGAAATTTGGTAATTTGGAATATTTTTGTATGTGGACCTAGGAAAAAAAATATATCAATTTAATAAAATTAAGTCTCATGATATATTGCTATTAAAAAATCACTAAACTTAGCAAGTTTTCGATTTAAATTTAAATGACCTTAATGATGTAATTTTGACCTCAAAATTTTTGTATAGACTATTTAAGATATATATGATAATGTTATGAAGAATCTTTTTTTGAAAATTTTTTTCTAAGATTTTAATTAATTTTTAAGCCTTAAAATAATACATAAAAGACAATTTGCGGGTTTAATTTGGTAGTTTAATATTAAGTTGATGAAAATACTAATTTAGTATGTAATTGGATATCTTTAGATGATAGTTGATAATGTGGGATGGTATTTGTGGAGCTTGAGGTATTAATTGTACGTAATATGCATATTATGCAATTAAGTATAAAGGAATAATATGTAAAATGATATATTTAAGTTAATTTTGTGATTTAGGGTGTAATTGGATATTTTGAAAAGTTAAATACTGATTAAGGATGGTATTAGTGATGTTGGAGAGGTTAGATATGTGTTAGATGTGTAAATTAGGAAATAGTGGATAATATATGAAGAGGGAAATTAGATAAGTAAAATAAATTAGGTTAAAATTAATAATATTATAATATTAAAAATGTTATATAAATCTAATTTGGAATGTGAATTTAGGAAATTATGTGAAAGATATAGGTTATATTTACATCGAAAATAAATTCGGTAGTGAAATTAGAAATAAAATGCACCATACCGACTAAAAAACTGGTTAGAAGCTAAAATAGAGATTTAATATATCTAAGTATAGTTAGATGAATTTCACATATTGGTTTGGGAGGAATTCTTAGGGTTTATAAAATAAAACAGTAATTAAAAGTTAAAATGAAACTTAATTTAGAAATCAAATCAAAAACTAATTTAGTCATAGAAAATATACAACTTAAATAATTTAGCAAAATTATAATTTTAAATTTAAAACTAAGGATTTAAAGCTTATATATATACACACACACACACACATATATGAGTGCTATGTTAAAACGTGGACAATTTTTGAATAAAAAACTTATTCAGAAATAGAATTGGAATTAGGATTAATATAAGTATATTAGATAGTAAGTCAAAAACCTAAATGAAATGTTATACTCATCAAATAAACCATAAGAAAAAGATTAAAAGGCATTTAAAAGACTTACAAACAAAGAGTAATAAAATGGTAAACTAGAAGCTAATTTAGAAATTGAATTGGAATCGGAAAAAGAAGCAAATTTGAAACCTCATTGAGCAAGAGAAGTAATCTTAAGAGACTTAGTCCTAAATAACTAAATATAGTGAGACTCTAAACTAAAGATAATCATAGTATAAATTATAGAATAAAACTTATATATAATAGTTATATGAGAGCTAAAACAATCTTTGTATTATAGGGATTATTGGTGAAAGCTTATCGCGAGTTGCACCTTAAGTGAGCAAGGGAGACATTCAAGTAAGTTATGATTAATACATCTTTGTATTTCAAAGTATTGTTTCATAGTACTTACAAGCTTAAGATTATATTTGTTTATTCCTGTAGGTAGTATGATTGTAAGCATGCTTGTATGTGTGTGTTCTTGAATGTACAATGTACTATTGGCTTACTCTATTAGTTTGTGATATGGATTGATCACCTTACCTAGACTTAATAATATACGGCTCGTAAAATTAATTGAATAAGCATTTCCAACCGTTAGGAGAGACGTTTAAGGTTCTCCGGTCAAATACCAACCCCTTCAAAAGGGATAGCATTAAATAGCATAATTAGTCTTTTCTTTATCATTAGTTGAACTAAATCCCAAAAGAGGAGGTTGCGATAAGGGTGAATTTAATGGTTCGAAGGTAGTCGTGAGAGTAGTGATGTTTCTATTGTACAAGCTTGGATTTAGTCGTGAGCTAATAAAATGTATACTAAACTCTTTAACCCAGATTAGAGTAGGTGTAATTTCTTTAATCTTACGATTGATCGAATAATATTATGCGATAGTATTTGCTTGTATATGCATTGCATCTAACTAATTTAGTTAATAACTCTATTTGTGCTTGGAGTATAGTTATAAATCTTCGTCCCAACTTACTCAACAGTTGGTTGCTTACATTCCTATAAATATTATTACAGGTGCTAGCTTAGAAATGGCATCATAACTATCATGAAGCTAGCTATTGTTAGATCTTTGGGAGTGGGGATATTAAACTGAAGAACGATTATATCTTTGAGGTTTTAGATCTTAATTTAGAATCTTTTATTATTAAGTAAAGTTTCACTTAAGTAAGAATTTGTTAAGTAACCATGTAAACATTACTTATGATATTAAAATTTTAGTATAATTTTTATACTTTTGTAGGTAACTAACATTTCAGATATATAAATTGCTTACTTCAAAGTTGCTTAGTCATAGATGCATTATATAAATCGAGTTTAAGACAACAGCTGAAATGTTAGTTTTTATCTTAGAATGGTTTATATCGTAGGACTGTTATGACTCTTCTGGGTCGGAGCGTGACAGCTTAGAACAAGTTGGCTGTGACTTGAAGATAGTTGTAGGTTGATTCTTATCATCAATCTTGCAAAATGAATATACAAAAGTTAAAAGGGCACCAAAGGTTATTTTGACGCATACACTTAAATGCTCAAGTTAGTAGAGAATAAAAGTGGTGTAATGTGTGTAAATAATAGAGAAATCTAACTAATAGTATTAGAGAATGTAGGTGATGATTCAAGATCCTTTACCATGCATAGTACATTTTGGAATATTATACATATGGCATATGATATGTGGTAATTAGAGAATAACCCTGAAGATTTGTGATTTTGTACGAGTAAGTTGGTATTTAGGGGTCTAAGCATAAAGTATGCCTATAACAACATGAAATACCATAAGAATGATTATTAAATTCTCAATAGTATAAAACATGTCTTACTAGGTGCTTGAACACTTAGTAAAGTACTATATTCATAAGAGTTACTTTAAGGATATCATAAGGAATTGCTCATTATATTTATAAGTCATCTTATGATCATTATTTACATTTACAAGGCACTTCTTTTTATTGGAAATATTAAAAATAAAGTACATAGTATCATAAAGTACCTTATGGTTCAAGTTTTCTATTTAAGTCTCTAACATTTTATTCTTTAAGCTATTAATAATTCATTTCTTTTTTTTTTTAAATATAGTAATTGATTTTTATTAACTTTTATATTTGAATCTCTCCTATTTTCTTCTTTTGATTCTTTAACATTTTTAAATTTTACGAACAAGATTGTTATTAATTCCATTAATTTTCCCTTTATCTTCTACATATGTTAGCTTTTGATTTGTTTACAATAATTAAATTAATAAAGTAAATATTATCAAATAGAATTAATTAAATAAGGATAATCAAAAGTATAAAACATACAAGAAGAGAAATCAATAAAAAACCCTTCAACAGCCAACCACAAAGCCTAAAGTGGTTAGCAATTGTAAAAAAAAAAAAGAAAAGTGGTAGGTTGTGACTCAAAATTATAGGTTAGTATTGATGAATCATATGCTAACATGTGTTAAAGATAGATAGAAAATATAATAAAATTGAAGTCCTTGTCTATAAAAGTTGAAAAGCATTGAGGGTTGAAATATAATATAAAAAAGTTGAAGGATTAAATGAAAAAACACATAATATTAATGTGTACCTTTTCCTTTTTTTATCATGTTAGAGAGATCCATCTTTTTATGAAAGGTAACTTTATTTTTTAAGGTTATGATATCTGCATTACTTAATTTAAAATGATACAACTTTTAAGGTATAATGTTGAATTTTCATGTTTAATTTTACATAAGAAAAAATTATACAAACATGACTTGCGGTTGGGGATGACTTTAAAAAATAATTGACTTGCGTGTTTCTTTTTTATAAACATATGATTCATGTTTTGTAACTATTTGTTAATTTTTATTTAGGTACGCACCAATGATTAATTGGCCTAATAATAATTAATTTAATAAATTAATTTTATTAAATATATTCAATTTAGTGAAAGATAAAAACTATAACATAAAAAAAAGAAGAAATTTGAAAAAGAAAAAGAAAATCTACGAAGAGGTCACTGTTGGCCATTTAAAGACATTATATCTTTTTTATATGTTGCAATCTATCTAAGATGGTGAATGATCATTCACCATTCCAGTGGGAGGGTAGTGTAACTCCCTTTACATGGTAGGTGCCAATTAGGTTGTGTGACCCAATTAGATATATTAAGTTCACGGTTTCTTTCCTTTGTTTTATTTTTTAAATTTTGGAGTGATGAATAGTAACCCACTATTATAAGTGGGTTGTATGATTTACTTATAAGAGTAAACCCTTACTTACCATAAAAATAAGGCTATTATCAGTTACCTAATGACAGGTAGTGGTTGCATGTATCTCATTGGTTGATATATTTGTTTCAAATTTTTTCTTTTTTCTATATAAAATTGTTTAATAAAATTATTTTATTAAATTAATTGTTTTTTACCAAGCATATGCTTGCATGTCTCCCTAATTAAAATTAACAAGTGATTATACAACATATACTATGCATTTGTCAAAAAGAAAATCTTAAGTTACTTATTGGCAAAAATCTTAAAATAGACGTGATATTTGTATAATTTTCCCTTTTTATAAATGTGGATCGACCATCTATTGTCCTTGTCACTTGTACATTTTCATTAATAATATGTTTTGAGAAATGTAATTTTCTTTATTTTTATGAACTTATATCTTTTCATCATTAATGCATTTCGACAACTAAGACTAACAATTCTTTTATCTTTTAATTATATGCATAATAGATATATGTACTTACAAAGGATTGCAAACTTTACAAGA
This sequence comes from Lumnitzera littorea, assembly GCA_024138015.1. Lineage (NCBI taxonomy): Eukaryota > Viridiplantae > Streptophyta > Magnoliopsida > Myrtales > Combretaceae > Lumnitzera > Lumnitzera littorea. The sequence goes on along the minus strand of JAMXBB010000011.1, from coordinate 10,015,757 downwards.
TGCAAAATGATAGAAGTATGAATTCCTTTATAACTTTCTTTTTGTCTAAATGGTGTAACCTTTTTTATACTTGTGGAAAGATAATCGGTGGTTATATAAAAACTACAATACTTTATATATATTTATGCAATTAAAAATAGTATCTATACAATCTTTCAAACAATTTGTGAAATACGTAAATTGTAATAATTCTTTAAACAGATCTATTAAATTGAAATCCGCATATAATATGTGGTATTTCCTAGCTATACTAGGTTGGAGAAAAATAAATAAATAATAAAAGTCTACAATTTATGTATTCAATTATGGGCTTAGGCATGTAAATCCGGGAACAGCCCAATAATGAACAAATAGGGAACGCACTCGTAGAGCCCAAACATGCGTTTACAAACTTAAATCCTTCAATCAACGGACTAGGCTAATCTCCAATCTGAAACAGAATATGAACCGTTGGATCGCTAGAGTCAGACCTATAAAGCCAAAAACCCTAACATCACTCTAAGAGGAAGAAAGAGGGGTACCAGTGTCGTCATTCTTCGGCTTCGCACTGCACAAGAGGTACGGTCACCTGGCTTTCCTTCTGTATACCACGTTGTTCTTAGTAGTTTTTGCTACGAGGTTTGTACAATAGTTGGTGATTCGAATCTGGTTTTAGTTTCGTTTCGTGTATGTTGGATATCATCAAAAGGGCTCTCTTTCTTCATTAGAATGTATTTTTGATCTTATGGAAAAATGATGAAGCTTTTAACTTTACGTATGTCGATGATTGAAATCTTGTCTCTGGATTTTCCTATTTCGGTCGGTTTTTTTTAATTATTTCAGTTTGCATTCTCTGTTCCGATCAATGCCCCAACAGTTATGTAATTGAGATATTTTAATTTGAGATTTTTAATTTTTTTATAAGTTGGATTTATTTTAGATGTTGAAGTGTCATTTTTTGGGGAAAAAAAGTGATTTTCTCCTTAAATCTTGTGCTCTCTCTTTTTTTTAAGATGATTGCTTTTGCCTTTTGTTTTTATTCTTGGTAAGTTAGTTCTGGAATTGTCTTAATTGATTGTTGTCTGAGTTCTTATTCATGACTAAATTCAACAAGCAGCTACTGTTATATGATGTAATTTGAGGTGTGTCTGCCGTATGCAAATAATATTTTGCACGTGTTGTGCCATCACTGTAAGTTTTTAGATGCGGTATGCTGATGGCTGTTGGAGGTTGCTAGCTACCTTGGAAATTATTAATGTTTAATGATAATTATACTTTGTTTTTAACTGTAGTGAAACATTTATCTTGGTTGCTAGCCACCGATAGAGCATTGTGTTGCTACTGTTGCCTTCAACCTCTATCAGTCGCTAAATGCCTATTACTACTAGTTACCTTGGGGATTTTGAGATTGCTACTATAGTATTTGATTATGCTATAAAATATCTCTTGGTAATTAACCGTGCTACAGGTTATGCTGTAGCTATTATTAAGAGATAAATGGATAACATTTTGTGCGAAACTGATGTCTTGCTTTTGGAACAATTTGAAGCTGCACTGTATTCCAAGTTTTGCACAAAAAGAACCTGAAGGATTAACTTGATTCTGTGCATCTTTATAATAAAAGATTGAGTAGTTTATTGGGGTCATCCATAAACAAGATAGATGCTGTTGTCTTGTTGTTTATTTGTCTTTTTTTGGGCAACTGTTTGCGGTTTGTAATGTTGGTCTTGTTCTGTGGCAATTTTGTCAAGAAATACTCACTGTGGTAGTTTTATCTTCAGAGAGATGGGAGAGGAAGCCAAGGTAGTTATTCCTGAGTCAGTGTTGAAGAAGAGGAAGAGGAATGAGGAATGGGAACTGGCTAAAAAGCAAGAGCTTGAAGCTGCAAAGAAAAAGAATGCTGAGAACCGAAAATTGATTTACAAAAGGGCAAAGTTGTATGCAAAGGAGTATGAAGAGCAGGTATATGTGGTTACTGTAACTTCTCACATGCACTCAAGTACTCCATCCCATTTTAAAATTTCAGTGTGAAAATCAGATAGATAATATTTAGAGCAACATCTATTTTTCGATTAAATATATATACATTATGTGGGGAAGTCAGGTACTTATCTCACCTCAGGTTTCCTGTTAATTTTGTTGTTATCCAGGAGAAGCAACTAATTCAGTTGAAGCGTGAAGCGAAGCTGAAAGGAGGTTTCTATGTTGACCCAGAAGCTAAACTTTTATTCATCATTCGCATCCGTGGGTATGCACTTTTTCTTAACATTGCTTCCACTGATCTTGATTTGTGTTATTGCCTTTGTTCTGATGTATGCCAATTAATATTTTCAGTATCAATGCTATGCATCCAAAAACAAGAAAGATCTTGCAGCTATTGCGTCTGAGACAGGTAAATGCTGCTTTCTGAATATATCATTTCAAGAGTCTTGTGAACAGTTCTATATAGTTAAATGTCTCTATTATGTATAAGTTATTTAAAGAAATGTTTTATGGAAAATAATTATTTAAGCTGTTTATGTTTAGTTAGCACTGTCTAGGTTAGCTTGGCTTCTCTACAACTTTCAACCTTTGGTCCGAAGTCACTATTCATTAATTGGTGCTGGATAAAAAAATTCTGATTGCTAACTGTATTACTGCCATATCATAGCATTATCGGTATCCAACTCCCTAATTTTTCTCCTTGTATGTGAGTGAGATTTTTGAGTTGCTACTTGCCTTGTGGTGTGGGTTTACGTGCAGATCCCAGTCCAGCTTATTTACGTGAAAGAAAAGAGCTTGTTTTATTCTTTCTTATGCTTTACATTATGTTAAAACAGATCTTCAATGGTGTATTCCTCAAAGTGAATAAGGCAACAATGAACATGCTCCACAGGGTTGAGCCATATGTAACTTATGGGTATGCTGCATTTAACTTCTTGTTATCCTCACTTCTTCTCTAGTTGATGTGAAGTGATTCATCTCAACCGCATGTTGTCCTTTCAGATACCCAAATTTGAAGAGCGTGAGGGAACTGATATACAAGAGGGGATATGGTAAGCTAGACAAGCAAAGAATAGCTTTGACTGACAACTCTATCATTGAAAAGGTACATGTATTGTATTATTTACTTCTGGCATGTGAATGATTGTTATACCTGTCAGTAATTTGTTGATTAATTTGAATGCAGACATTGGGCAAATTCGGTATCATCTGCGTGGAGGATCTCATCCATGAGATCATGACTGTTGGACCTCATTTTAAGGAGGCTAACAACTTCCTGTGGCCATTTAAGCTAAAGGCTCCTTTGGGCGGACTGAAGAAGAAGAGGAACCACTATGTTGAGGGTGGTGATGCAGGAAACCGTGAAAACTACATCAATGAGCTTATTAGGAGAATGAACTAGGCTCGGTTATCAGTTCTTTTTTTGTTGTTTGCTGAGGCAAGTTTTGTGTTAGACAATCGACTCTTTTCGGGTTTGTATGATCTTTTTACATCAATGAGATGATTTTTGACCTTCATTATCTTATTAATGGATATTTTTATACTTTTAGAATTTGTATGCTAGAGCTAAAGGTAGAATTCTAAATACAAAGATTGGCATTTTGTTCATCCAAGGGTATGAATTAGCGTCCTCATCTAATCCTTTATTGGTGGAGCTATTGATTAGTAATTATGAGAATGATGGAAATGATTTTCATATTTTAAAAATGATATCATTTTGTTTTAATTTCTATTGGCAATTGTTGGCTATGTGATATTCACCTCTGCTCCATGATTGTGTGGAAGTATGGACTCTCGCATGGTGGGGAAATAGAGTGAGCCTTTTATGAGGACACTTTTTCTCATGTCTTTCTTAGATCCAAGGGTGTTGGGCAAAACCACTTGTTAGAAAAGGCAGCTCTAAAACCTCTAATAATCAGCAACCAGTCCATTCCAAGATATTGCTATTGTCTTACCAGAACTGAGAATGAGAAATTGCTTTAGGTAGGGGTATAATCAAGTTCAGCTAGCTCGAGCTCAATAAGCTTGAACTTGCCTTGAGTTGGATCAAATTCTAGATTTTGAGCTTCTATACGATTGGAAGATATATTTAGCAAGATTTGATTAGTTTGAACTTTTTATAAATTTTTAGTAAATAACCTTAAACTTACTTATATTAAAAATTATATTTAATAACTAATTCCTCGATTAGGTTTGTGAGGTTGACAAGTTTAAAATTCTTTATTGCTTGGGTAGCTCAAGTTCTAACTTCACTCAATAGTCATCCAATTAAAGTTGAGTTAAACTAAAATAGTTTGCGAAGAGATTTAATTCATAACATGTATAGCTTTAGGAAATCACTGACGGCTCCTATTTCATTCACTCCAAACACTTGGTTTGTTGAAACTAAAATTTCATGAGCAAGACGTGTGTTCAGTGACTGGGAGAAGAGTCGTGTTATATTATAGCACATCGACAAATAAGGTTGTTATTAATTTGGATGCAATGCAGTTGACCATATGTCATCCGTGCATCGTACGCAAAGCTTTTAGTCTGCGTCTTGAGGGGTTCTACAAATTTTAAATTAATGTGTAGTTCCATTCTAGACTGTGGCAGAAGAATGGTACATATAAGTCCCGCCTCAAGCGAGCTCTCAAACTCACATCGATTCCCTGTCCTATCATCTAGGTTAGAGATGATGGGTATGTAAGTGGGCTGCTTTCAAATGCTTATAGAAATATAATGTATGTCCCTTTATGTAAGATGGCCTATCCTTATCATTAATTTATCTCGAGTTTAATGTTCATGCCGGGGATGGAGGCGGCATGCACAGTGGCTGGAGCCGAGTTTTGGGGTGGGATTTTGCCTTGTCCACCGGGTTGGTTAGGGGAGAAAACTATTGCCGGAGACCAAAGTTTGGTGAATTTTGGCAGTGCACGCATTAATTCATGTGGTTTTTTGGCCTGTTTATAGGCTTTAAATCAAATTCTTTTTATTATTTATTTATTTAAGTTATCTTAATTTGACTAAATTTAGCTCTGAAATTTCCTACCTTGTTTCTCCTACTGCTGCATATCCTATCTATCTGTCTATAATGTAATGTCCCTAGTTCATGTATTTCATATAGGTGAGTTTACTTCACGGAATTCCTTTGCTATCAAAGGCTTTTCTTCCAGGATTTAGGGCCCTTTTTTCCATATTAAAGTTCTGCTTTTGTCCTGCTCTTATGTCCTTGGTTTGTTGGTATTTAGACTTTAGTGAATTTCCTTATCACATTTGTTCATAAGAAGCGAGGCTAGTATTATTGTTTCGTCTTCTTTAATGTAGTATGTTATGAATGACATCATATATTTTCATAAGCAATCCTGCTGCTATTTGTCTCCTATATATAACTAGAATTTGTTGAAAGACTAAACTACATCATCAATTGTGTCTTTCATATCTATGTTGTTATTCAATATCAAATTTTTCTCCTTTTTTTTTTTTTTGGCCAACGCTTTATATTATAACTTTAAACGCTTTATATTATAACTTTAAACACGATCCATTCCGTTAATAGATTAGTATTCATATTATTAAATTATAACGGTCTTGACTATTTAATATCTTGTTTGAAATTTTTTTTTTTTTAGTCTTCTTAATATTAAAAGTTTTTGGATAAATTGTCTCACTTAACATCTAAAGCAACGTAGTAGCAGTAGTAATAATAATAATAATAATAATGATAATAATATTATTTTAGATTAACTAACAAAAGTACTTTCATATATATATATATATATATAATTATCTTTTGTCTTTAGCCTAGATGGAAAAATTTGTCTTTGTGAGTTCCATATGTGAAGAAGAATTGTCTTGAATTAGCTTTTAGTGATGCATATGCTTACATTATGTAGGCTTCTGTAAGCAATAAGTCTTCATGTCAGTGTTTGATGATATGTGGTAATGGTATTTGCTTAATCTTATGTCCAACTCTTGAAATATTTAAAGTCATTCTAAATTTTTGAAATTGTATATTATGTAAAAGAACATTTAGAAGTTCGCATCATTGCAAGGTTTTTGCAGATTTATTTTATTCGTACTCTTGGAATATATAATGTACTTTTTCTAATGGATATTCGTGTACGATATTCGAATTGGTTGAAAGTGCACCAAATTATACACAATATTAAAACTTATGTTGTCATATTATTGGACATGTGAGAAATTAATTAAACAAAATAAGTCTGGCTAGTAAGGGATCTATTTGTACATAAAATTAATCTAGAATGATAATGAGGTGCCAACGTGATTAATATTTTGCAACCTAGGATGATGAAATTAAAAACATAAAACTTGACTTGGCATATCATCGTCACCACAATATCATATGGAAATATTGAAATGAATCATGCTAACATCACATGTAGGGCTACTTTGATAGTGAATGCTTCTTAGATCATTAAGAATTTGATACCATGAATTGAAAATTTTAGGACTCGAGAGAGATATGAAAATTCCCTTTGTGGAAATCATGTTGATAGTTACTTATGATTTTTAAAATAACATATTTCACCATTCACCGTTGGTTGTTGCAATCGATATTTCTCCTACTTACCATCAACTAACACTAATTAATCATTCAATTGTTATTATAAATATTCTATAGATAAATATACAAAGTTATACATATTTCTTAAAAAAGAAGAAAAATAACTCATGCAAATTGACCATTCAACATTACTAGTTGTAAATCTTATTTGTAAAATAGCATGTTCTTTCTAATATGATTAAGACATAGATTAGATTTGTTGAGAGGTGATGAGTTGGCTCATTGTTATAGAAAAAGAAAAATAAATAAAACAACTACATGAATCAATAGAAGGGGTTTTTAAAATTTGATTTCTTAACGAGCATTGTTAGACACCAATTATCATTTTCACCATTAATATCATGTCTTACGTATTATAATATTTCCTTTTCTTGTTTCTTTCTCTCGTTTACATAACAATCTTGTAAGAGCATGTAGAAAGTAAAGCAAGTGAAAGATAAAAATAAGAAGAATAAATAAATTATTGAAAGCGACTCAAGTGTTATAAATAGTTGCACAATATGATGCATTTGGGACCATAGAGGTAGGTTAGTAATGGAAACAAGCAGGACATCGTTTGGTCACTTCCTGTACCTTAGTGTTCAGGAATTGGCCAAAAAAAAAAAAAAAAACCCTAACTGAAGCGCCATCATGCCAAAAGACGAACCTAAGTAAATCTCAACTAACATAGCTAAAAGAGGAACCTAATTATGCACATTCTAGACTCATTAACTAACCCCCTAGACTAAAACCTGAGAAAGTGCATACATTAGGTCTAAGTATAAAGATAACTGAATTTGCAGAAATAAAGCTTATAGAACCGATAGTATACGATAAAATATGAAAAATAAGAAGAAGATGCGAATGAGTCTTCCTCGCTTTAATTATATGGCCACGAGAAATTTAAGAAAATTCAAAGGGGAAATCATCAATTCCACCCCTGAACTAGAGGATCTCACTGATTGCAATCTTTCAAATAATGAGTTGGATTTAGTGAATAGTACATATTATATGATACATATGGTATATAATTATTAGTTGGATTTAAACACGTGGAATGATAGTAGGTAATTACGTGAAAAATTACTATTCATATCATCACCTGTTTAACTATAACTAGTAGTTATGTATACTTATACCTATCATGTACTATCTATTGATTATTTTTTCATCCTTTCCAAAACAAAAATTTTCTAACTTTAATCACATTGGTTAAGAATAAAAGACAAAATCTTAAAAGCTTGAGTTTTACTAAAATAAGGGTAAAATTGTCTTTTCATATCTTGGGGGCAAAATCTCTAACCTTAAAACAAAATATCACGAATGCTAAAATCTAAATTATGTAGAAAATAAGTCAAAAAACAAAAAGTTGAAACTAACATAGATAAAAGAGATCATTCAAACTTAAGTAAGTAAATGGGAAATAGGAAGCCTTGGATTGAACATGGATGATGGGTACCTTAGTTAACGTTTTTTTTTTTTTTTTAAGAATTGGACAAACTTTCGGCAAATGATTTTCCTAAACCTTGAGAATGGGCATATGGGTTAGGAAGTTTACTTGTTGATTATTATTGAATTGAATGTGATATTTATCATTATATTATTTTAGATATGGGCTTTCAAGCTTAGGCTAATTTTTTTAGAGCATGGATTGAGCCCAAAAGTCAAGAATCGATTCGTTTGGAGCCTTGATTGAGCTTTGCATACCTCAATTGAGCTTATTATGTTCTAACCTAAGCTGCTAGCATTGAAGACAATCTTACGAGAGCCGTGATCGAGCTTTGAGGTTGGTTGATTGAGCGCTTGTCTCCATCCTTACATTATGGAGTTTAGGCTCTTAAGCTTATTATGTGCAAGCCTAGTCATGGGTTCAAAAGAAGACTAAGTGGAAACAATTTAATAGAAAAGGAAAGTCAACAGCTAGTATACACTTGGCTCGAGAAATTCCCTCAACAAAGCAATTTAGAGTCAAAGGGAGGATCTCAAGATTATGATCTACTTTTTGCATTTAGCTCACTTGACACACCGATGAATGGCAGGTAAAAGCTACAAGTAAAGGATTCTTACTTTCTCACTCTTACACACTTTATATCTCCTTATATACTTCCCCATTGCAAATTCTAACTTAAGAATAAGAGTAGTCATGCTCGAATCATCTTTAGTGCTCTTTTGATAGCTTACATCTATTCACTTGTGTAGGTTGCTTCTGACCTCAACCATCATCCTAAAGTTAACCATCAATAGTATTATATTCAATTGCTTTATCATTCCCACATTTAGTGACAGCTACTAGTTACTTTGGGCCATTGAACATGATTAGGAGTGTTGGCTTAAGCAATAGTCTAGCATGGCATTATCTATTTGCCCTTAACCTTATGATTCTTTTTTCCTTTTAGAAAGAACTTGGAGTTTAGATTCTCTTGATTTACATTTTTTCAATTTTAATCAATTTACCTCCTTAGTTATGGTTACATATAATCAACAGTTGATATTAGAAATAAGATTAATGATACCATAATGTAGTTAAAAAATCTAAATAACATCCAATCACATATTTATAAATTTATGTAAAGTAAGAGGATTAAAATGGAAAAAAAGGTCTATTGCTACTAAAGTCCATATGCATTTACCTCTTTGGATTAAATTATTGTTAGGGTGTGCTTGTTGTGTTCATCCTAGTTGCACCATGCATAACATATAATATTTGATAAATGCTAGGTTTGCTTAGGTCATAGCCTACTTGCCTTAGGTAGATGGGTAAATCTCACTTACTCATAGACTCACACCACATTAGATTGCCTTACCTAATATCTCAAGCAATAGTAATAGTGATAGTAATGATAATAATGATGATAATATCTTTTTTAGATTAACTAACAAAAGTACTTATATATATATAATCTTTTGTCTTTAGCCTAGTTGGAAAAATTTGTCCTTGTGAGTTCCATACGTGGAGAAGAATTGTCTTCGGTTAGCTTTTACTGATGCATTTGCTTACATTATGTAGGCTTCTGTAAGCAACAAGTCTTCATGTCAGTGTTTGATGATATGTGGTAATGGTATTTGCTTAATATTAGGTCCAACTCTTGGAATATTTAAAGTCATTCTAAATTTTTGAAATTGTATATTATGTAAAAGTAAATTTAGACCTTCCCATCGTTGCATGGTTTTTGCAGATTTATTTTATTCGTATATATAAATGTTAATATTTCAAAGTTCCATTATCGTACAGGTGTTTTGACTATATTCAATATGGGAGAGGGGAAAAAAAAAAAAAGTTTACTTCTCTTGTGTATTGATAGTATTATTTTAATTATTATTATTCTTGTAATATTCTTTAAATACAAGGTAATGAAACTTTAATTATTAAAGCGTTTTTTTGGTATAATGATTTGAAATATATCATAACTCTAAAGTAAATCATGTTCAGCCAGATCAATCCCCAATAGACGACTTCTAGAAAAGTCATTATAATAAGAGACAAAACTGTACAATATCTTATGCCAAAATGAATAATATTTATTAAGAGGAGTTCCGATCGGATTATTACAATTATTAGTATTTATTATGATTGTTTTTATCATTCTTACTACTACTACTATTATAATTGTTGCCGTTACTATTGTTGCTTTTTTTTATTGTCATCATGGTTATAATAACATTGGCGTTTAGATCTTCCACTTCTTTGTTTTTCACCGAGTAACAGACTTAACACCACAATAGATTCATGCAGCATAAGGTTATGAGAATGAGTATCGGGAGGATAGAGGATGCAGTAGCCCATACCGTGTGCTGCTTGAGTTTAAGCACTATTGTTATCACCTTTTAGAAAGTAGTATGTTCAGTAGAAAATGATTCCTCTCAATTTACTTTATCTTTACGAATAATTGTATTATAATTATTTAGACTATAATTCAAGATTTTTATACCGTTTTCAAATTACTCTGTTTCTTTTTGACCATTTGTATGGATTATTAGTGGGTACTCGATTTATAAGTTAGGTTGTCTTGTGCCGCTAGGTTCTATTGGGAGATATGGTTTCATAAATCATAGGATCAACAATATTAAAAAAGAAGATCTATTTATAAAATACAAACATGGAGGACTAAAATGGAAAATAAAAGTCTTAGAACTCAAGTGAAAAAAACAGTAATTTGGTTTTCCAAGGCTAGAGGGTTCTCCCTAAATGGCTTAAAAATTTTGGATAAATAAACTATGTACTTTCTCTAATGGATATTCATGTACAATATTCGAATTGGTTGAAAATGCACCAAATTATACACAATATTAAAACTTATTTTGTCATATTATTGGATATGTGTAAAATTAATTAAATAAAATAAGTTTGGTCAATAGGGGATCTATTTGTACGTAAAATTTATCTAGAATGTTAATGAGGTGCCAACGTGATTAATATTTTGCAACCTAGGATGATTAAATTAAAAACATGAAACTTGACTTGGCATATCATCATTGTCACCACCATATCATATGGAAATATTGAAATAAGTCATGCTACCATCACATATAGGGTTAGACCTAGGCACGGTCGAACCCATCCGGTTATGGATCCAAAAAACAAGAACTATAATCAATCCATATGAGCTAGTTCACAGGATGAGTCCAAGGAACCAGGGAGTCACGATTCGGTTGCTAGATTCGTGAACCAATTTTACCCTTCTTTTAATTTTATTTTAAAATATCAACATTAGCTAAATATATATACATATATATATTTCAATAATACTGAGTAAATTACAAAATAGATAGCAAAAAAATAAATAAATAAATAAAATTGTATAATCGAGTTGAATGCAATTCTTCAATTTATAAGGTTTTCATTTTCCAAACTATTTAGTGTTCACTTACCTACATTTGATTAACAATGTCAATTTTTTTGTACTTTTTCAAACATAAGAAAGTAAATGGGAAATAGGAATCCTCGGATTAAACATGAAATATGATGGATACCTTACTTAAGGTTTATATATTTTAACTTTTTTTTTTTTTTAAGAATTTGACAAAATTTCACCACATAATTTTGCTAAACCTTGAGAATGGGCTCATGGGTTAGGAAGTTTACTTGTTGATTATTAATGAATTGAATGTGGTATTTATTGATATATTATTTTAGATATGGGTTTTCAAGCTTAGGTTGATTTCTTTAAAGCATGAATAGAACCTAAAAGTCCAAGATCGATCCATTGGGAGCCCCAATTGAGCTTCACATGCCTTAATTGATCTTATTATGTTCTAATCTACGGTGCTACCCTTGAAGACAACTCACCAAAGCTCTGACCAAGCTTTGAGGTTAGCCGATTGAGCTTCTGTCTCCATCCTCACATTATGGAGCTTAGACCCTTAAGCTTATGATGTGCAAACTTAGTCCAAGGTTCAAAAGACGACTAAGTGGAAACAACTTAGTAGAAAAGGAAAGTCTACAATTGTTATACGCTCGACTTAAGAGATGCCCTCCATAAAATAATTTAAAGTAAAAAAATTACCTCAGGATTATGATCTACTTTTTGCATTTGGCTCACTTGCTACACCTATAAATGCCAATTAAAAGCTACAAGTTAAGGATCCTCACTTTCTCACTCTTACACACTTTATATCTCCTTATATACTTCCTAATTATAGATTCTAACTTAAAAATGAGAGTAGTCATACCGAAATCATTTCTAGTGCTCTTTTGATAGCTTACATCTATTCACTTATATATAGATCTCAACCATCATTCTAAAGTTAACCATCAACACTATTATATTCAACTACGTTATCATTCCCACTCTACTAGTTACTCTAGGCTACTAAACATGATTGAGAGTGTTGGCTTAAGCGATAGTCTAGCATGGCATTATCTATATGCCCTTAACCTTATGATTTTTTTTTTCTTTTGGATTCTCTCGATTTACATTCTCTCCATTTTAATCAATTTACGCCTTAGTTATTGTTACATGTAATCAACTATTGATATTAGAAATATGATTAATGATACCATAATGTTGTTAAAAAATCTAAACAACATCCAACCACATATTTATAAATTTATGTCAAATAAGAGGATTAAAATGGAAAAAAGGTCTATTTTCACTAAAGTCTATATGCATTTACCTCTTCGAATCCAATTATTGTTAGGGTGTGCTTGTTGCATTCATACTAATTGCACCATGCGTAGCATATAACGGTTGATAAATGCCTTAGGTAGAAGAGTGTACCTAAGGATAAATATTACTAACTCATAGAGTCACACCACATTAGACTCTTACATGATAAGATTATGAGAATGAGGATTAAGAGAGTAGAGGATGCAGTGGACTAATATGTGCTGCTTGGGAGCTTATATCCATTGTGTAAGCACTGTTATCATCTTTTAGAAAGGGGCATGTTGATAGGGATAATTATACTAACTATTAAGGCTAGGAAAATTTATAAGTTTAGTAAATCATTATAATTTATAGTAAATAAGATTTATTAACAGTAAAAGGAAGCTATTAATAGCTTTATCGAAGTTGTCAATAGCAATAGCTTCTATAAAAAATTGTTGACAATTTCATTTGTAAAAATAATGAGCTTTATCGACTACCAATTGAATTGATATACTTAATTTAAAATGGTTATACTTTTAAATAACTGTAACATAAAATCTTCCTTTAAGGCTACGATTGGGGAATTTTATAATGATTATGTACCACTTTTGAATTACTCTATTCCGTTCCTTTTTGAGCATTCGCATGGATTGACGGGTGAGCTGCCCAATATTTGATTTATGTGACAAAGTTGTCATGCACTCACTGTCCATGCCATCCTGGGAGCATGACATTCATACCCCTTATCAGCATCATAGACTATGGAAATAATATTTTTCTTTCTTTGCATGTTTCGAATCCTTACCAAACTCGTGTAAAGTGTGGAATGGGTAACTATCAATATTCGAGCAGTTGAAAATCCACTTAAGTGTAAAATTAATTAAATAAAGTGAAAGGTTTCGATGGTACTATCATATTACATGTTTTGATAAATGAAAAATAAGTATCAATAAAATTTTAATACGTAAATATATAAATTCACTATCATTGATAGACGTTTTAATTTTATTAAAACTTACTTACTGCTTATTAAGAAACTGGTTTATTAGTACTATTAATTTCTTTTCTTGATAAGAGGTTTAGTTGTACATAAAATAATTTAGAATGATAGTGTGATTTCTAGAATTCACATGAGCTGTCGACATAATTAACCATTGATATTTTGCATGCTAGGTTAATGAAATGAAAAGCACGAAACTCGACTTTGGCATATCATGTCAACACCATATAATAATCATGCTAATTATGCCACATGTAGGGTCACTTCGATAGTGTGAATGGTCCTTAAATTATGAAGAATTGGATAATCATAATTTGAAAATTTTAGGACTAAATTTTCTTAAATTCAGTTTATCTAAAAATATATTTTCTTCTAATTATAATAATATTAATATTAAAACTCAATTTGGATTCGATTAATATTTATAACGATTCAACCTTCATTAGGTAGGCGAGTTACTCGAGGTAAATATTATAAAGCTCGAGCTCGATTTGATTGACTTGACTTGATTAACTCGAGTATCTTAAACTCAACTTAAATTATTCTTAAATTGAACTTAAGTAACTTATGAGTAATTTAACTGATTCACATCCTTACATACTAGTTAAAATATTTGAACTAAGGTCACTTAATACCTTGCTTGGTCACGGTTTTCTTTTTAAGCATTTAATTTGGTTATGGCAGATGATTGAGTGTTTTTTTTTCTAAAAAGTTCCCTCCATCATTTACATCATATAAACACACATGGAAAAAGGAAAAAAAAAAAACGCAAGATGGTTATCAAAATAAGGGTATTCCAACTCCATGGTTCAAAATCTTTAAAATGTTCGTAGGATTTTATTATATTTTTTAAGATACAGTTTGCTAACAAGTATATTGAGCACCTGGTAAGGATATATTAAGAAAATCTTGCCGTCTCCAATGCACTTGTCTAACTCATGAAAATAATCAAATGTTGAACATTACAAAGTTTTTATTTAATGTAGTTATATAGTGATTAGGATCATAAAATTATTTAAAATTTGGTTGGTCCTGCTTTACTATGATGTCTTTAAATTGACATGACGTACACACACAATATATGTGTATATGAATACAAGCAAGAGTAGATCAAAGATCCGTAGAAAGTTTCGTATCCTATAAACATTTGAAAGATGAAAACTTAAACATTTATTTTAATTTTCCAAAAAGAAAAAGGTAAAAATGAAAGTGATACATTATATGGTTAGCTGCATGATAGGCATAAACAGGCAAGAATTTAACCAGTAAGAATACTTGTAACTTCTTATAATAGTTATCCTATCATAGTGGATTAAAGGTTCTATCTTTTTGTTGATTCTATCTACTATTAAGCATTACAAATAACGTTCATATTTAATGAATCTTTTTCTGATGATATATGCTTAAAATTAGATATCTCTTAGTAAATATTTGAAATCGCTTGAGATAAATGGTGCCTTAATAGAGAGACAAAGGACCTTGAATTATCATGAGAAGTGGATTGACTGTGTTTCCAAGCATGAGAAAGTTTATCTTTTTCTTATTGAATACTATATTCTAATGGGATGTACTGGGTTCAATTCTAAATAATTGTAATACATAGTAGTTGGCAAGAAAAAACAAAAATTATGAAGTATATGTTTCCCTTCAAGTCATAGTTTTAAATGATCATTAATATTATATGGATACTTAAGAATGATGTATATACTTATAATAAGATAGATGATAGTTAATATATTTTAAAAACAGAAAATAATATAAGAGTCTTGAACATTTTCTATTTCCATGCCTGATATTTTTGGAATTAGCCCCCTTACATAGATGGACATTGTGGTATATAGAAAACTAAAAATTACCAAAGTCAAGAAAATTTACTATCTACTGAAATTAACCTTTAAATAATTGCTAGAGAAGATAGATACATGTAACTTAGAAGGCAATCAAATGAACATATTGACAAACAGTTAATTTCTGAAAAATATGATACAAACGCTTTTTCCGCTTTAGTAATATATATATCTCTAAGTCAAGCTATACGAATGATGGGACAAAAACAAAATCATCTTTAGGTAAGGGTAGAAACAAAATCTTGTTACCTAGGTTTCTAGTTAAAGGCTTTTCCTAAAAAATTACATGTATAATAGGTATGTTCAACTTCCTTTTAACTTTGCTAATATAACTTTCTATTATGAAAAAGGTCGTGACCAATGGTATATATCAAAGCATGGAGTATCGAGCCATTGTGAATGTAGTGGAAGTGCAGGTATCAATTGCCACCTTTTACTTCCCTAATGTGGATGAAGATTATGGTTCAGCAATTAGTCTTGTTACTCTAAAAACTTTAGCAATGTTCAAGAGAATAAGTGTTGCTGATCACTTCAAGAGCATTTTTTCATGAAAGCTCAGTGGAAAGTCATACCTTGATGCAATAAGAATTCAAAAATAGGTGATATATTTAATCTAACTCAATATGAAAATAAATTAATTAGAAAGATGATACAAAATTTAAAAAATTACAAATACACTCAAAATTATTGATTGGATGTTGATAGATCCTCTAAACTCCCAAAACAATTTTTTGTCTTCCAAAAAATATACATATTTCCTCAAATCGTGACGAAAACTCTAAATCCTCACTATTTAAGATCCTTTTAGTGAGGATTTTAGAATTATAGGGATAGTTTGAGATTATATACATATTATAAAAAATTATGAAGAGATTAAACAAGAAAGTTGGTTATTTAGAGGGTCTATATACATAAGCACTAAATTTGGAAGTTTATTTATAATTATCAAAAAAGAAAAAAAAAATTATATAGTAATCTAGAAGGAAAACTTTTCATTAGTATGTGTGTATATCTATGAATAATTAGTGCATTTATGTAATACACGAGTGCCTTATGTATAAACTATGTTATTAATGCTAATAGCATTATAGTATAATGGTATAAATGTTGGTTTTCTAGTGAGATGAATAATTGGGTTTGAGTCCCTTCCCCTGTTGCAATCACCGGAAAACAACTATATTATTAATTGTACCATCTTTTATTGTGTAAGTTATTGACTTTTTTGTTTGAGCATAAATTATTGTTGCATGGAAAAAATGATTTGGTAATTTTCAAACCATATGTTTTCATTAAATTTTGGGTAATAGGTTCACTTAGACCTAAGATGCAAGTCAAACCGACCTAGGCTTATGATTCATGGGTCAATAAAGTAGTGAACCTTGACCGACTCAAAAGAGATCAGTTCCAGGCTGGTTCACTTGAACCGCTGGTTTATGGGCCAATTCAATAGCTTATGAACTAGTATTTCAGTTTTTTTTTTAAAATTTTTTTCCACGATTTTATGTATATATGTTTCTCTATATATATATAAATATATACTTAACATACATATATATTTATATATACATATTTATTATAATTACATCATTTATATATATATATTAGCATGTCTTAACCTCTTAAGTAAATACATATACTAATATGTACATATATATAGGATATATACACCAAATTCTTAGACTTTGTTGTAAAAAATGGATAAATATATAAAGAAAAATTATTGATAAAAAAATTATATTGATACATACATACACATACATGTATATCTTCCACATATATATATTCTTTTGTTTTTTTGGATTAGCTTTTTCATTTTGATAGAGTGGGTCGAATTATTGGATTCACTAGGCTAAACCGCCTTGATCCACTAAGCCTAACGGGTTATTGGTAGTTCAAGCCCAACATAACCGCTCCTAATCTTGTCTAGTGAATAAGCAAATCAGTTTCGAACCATAAACTGATTTTATTCACAGTTTAGGTTTACTAGTTCATTGGTTAGATAAATATCGTTGGAGTGGCTACTTGAAATTAGGAAAATGTTAATGGCTACCTTATTGCATTTATTGAAGAATTAAATAAAAGAACTTTGTATTATTCCGTTTATTTTTTATTTTTTTAGAAAATATGCAATTAGAATTGGAAAGTATGAAAAGTTTTTTACTTTAGTTGTTAATTAGTGTTTCAAGTATATCGGTTATCTCGACTCTTGGAATAGTATTATTGCGAGTAAATACAATTTGCCCGCCAACGATTACATTATAGAAGAATAAGAATTATTGGTACAAGCAGCACCGGTGAAAAACCTTTTGGTTTGTACATTTTCCGCCTTATTAGTATTCTTTTGACCCCATTTCTAAATTGTTATTGAAAAAAACATAAAAATATAAATACGTACATGCCTATATACATACAAATTCTTATAGTGTGACATATTGATATTGATCCTTTATTTCATTTAATTTTGTAAAAATCCAAATAAAGTTTTACTTTTCCCATAAATAAAAACACGATTTTTAAACTTTTCCTTAAAAATTCGTCATCTTTTACTTTTTCAATCCTATTTCTCAATCACATTCTTTACCGTGATTATAACAAGATAAAAAGAACTTTTTAGACATTGGCTTCATTAACCGAAACAATAGATGGTTTTTCAAATGTTGCGTTTCAAACTAATACAAACAAGACAATGTAAAAGACAATCCATCGGTAAAGCTGTGAGTTTTCTTGACGGATTGCAAACGTCGTTAGAAGTTGTAAGCATCGATAATATAGCGAAGCTTTGCTATGATCCATTGATTAATGATTTATTCTTTCTTTTTTTCTCCTTGACCAAACATGTTTGGGTCCAAAAAAATCAAGTTCATCTAGTTCACAATCATAAAAAATGAGTGATAGACGAACACCCAGGCCCATTAAAACCTGAACATGGCTGTACGCTGGTCACTATGAGAAGAGGTCCTTAAACCCCAAGCTGAGTGTAATGAAAAAGAAAAATAGGAAAGCCGAAAAGCCAAAAACCATAAAATTAAACAACAAAACCAAATTGAGAACGTGTGAAGCCCTTAAAACACTCACCACAGTTCTCGTTGATTTTATTACAGTAATAGAATAGTTATTTCTCCGATCAAGGCCGATTCTCTCAACTATTTCGTTGGTAGAGCAGTTATTCCACCAAAATATCTCACTATAAAATGAGAAATTGTAATTTTTTTACAAGACCAAAAGAAGAATTGTTCCTTCTGATTCTTTAATATTCGAAGGAACTATATAGAATTAATTATTATTTCTCTATTTTATTTCTTCAAAATTATAATTTTATTCTATTGAACACACGTTTTAGTTGTAACGCATGATTTGCATAGCTCAAAAACGAACTTAAGTATGCACATCTATAGAATCATCGAACTAACCCGCGAGACTCAAATTTGAAAACAGACTAAACCAGGTCTAGAAAGTAAAGATAATCGAATCTGCAGAAACAAAGCTTAAAAATGATTCTATACTATAAAATATGATGAATAAGAAGAAAATACAAATGAATCTTCATTGCTTTGATTATATGGCCATGAGAAACTTGCACTATGTTTGGTAAGTTTTAAGGATGGAAATGGAATGAAATCATTGGAAAGGAAACGAAAAGAAAGGAATATAAAGGAACATTGGTTTGGATATAAAATATGGAAATGAGTGGAAATATATCTTTTTATAATAATGATAGGATCAAATTACTTGCTCTTTTTTTTTTTTTTTTAACTATCCCCTTTGTAAGGCTGTATTTATAATTATACAAGCTTTCCAACCATTTTCTTTGAATTCTCCCCCAAATTTAGAGAAAAAGAAAAGGCTGTTTAAAGTGGAAATTATTCTACTCATTGCCAACAGGTTCATCTAATTTCCTTCCCAATTAAACACACAATTTCCTATAGCTTCTACTAATTTTGTTAACTTTCTATTAATGTCCTCCCATCCGAACACATGTTAAGTAGAACCAAGGGAAGAACGTTAACTGTACCTAGAACTAGAAGATCTAATTGAACCCCAGTTGCCAAATAATGAGAAAGTCCGTCCTTTCTCTTTCCAAATAAAAAAATTTCTCAACCAAAAAATATTTCATTATGTAAAATTAATCATGTGTAAATACACATGATATATAAATACTAATAATATTTCAACACACAAAGCAATATAGGCTAGTTTCTATAGAAACCACTGTTATATTATCACATGTCTAAATATGATTAATACTTATATATTATACATCTGTATTTATGGTGTCTATTAACTAGTATATGTTTTCTTACTTAATTCAACGTGACTAAACATAAAACATAAAATATAAAAAGTATTAAAGTTTTACTAAAATAAGGGAAAAATCATCCTTTCGCATCACGAAGGCAAAATCTTGAGCCTTAAAATGAAATATATTACACACCCTAAGATTGAACTTATATAGAAAAGAAGTTAAAAGGCAAGAAGAAGAAGAAGAAGAAGAAGAAGAAAACAGAATGTTGAAGCTAACATAAAATAAAAGAGATCATTCAAAACTTGTAAAATAGGAAGTAGTGAATAATACAAGCTATATGTCATACACATGGTATATAAATAATTAAATATTAATATATATGATGTGTACAAATTACTAATAGTAATTAATTTAAAATTATTATTTTTATTATTATTCATTTTAATATTTTATTATATATGTATAATATATATATAATAATACGTAGTATGTAATATCTAATGAATCTCTTTTTATCATATTGCACATGGAATAATCTGATGAGGACCTTTCTAAGGTTTTCATGTTTGAAATCTGTGAAGAATTTGACAAACTCTCGGCAAATTATTTTGCTAAACTTTGCGAATAGGCTTAGTGGGCAAGGGAGTTTACTTCTTGATTATTGACTTGAATGTAGTGTTACATTCAACTGATACTTTATCATCCCCGCATTGTGTAGTAAATGCCATCTAATAATCTCCTGGAATAACATTACAGGAGTGTAGGAATATCTGTTACATCGGCTGGTTGCCCTTAGTCCACTGAACAAGATTGGGATTGCCGTCTTGTCCAATAGTCTAGCATGGCATTATCCTTTAAATATAATCGACGTCTTCAATTATTAGGGTTATAAGAAAAACAATGATATCAGAAGAATATTATAAGGTAGTTCAAAAATTTAAATAATTTAAATTATGAATTTATAAATTTATATAAATAGAGATATGGATACAACTAGGTTGAGTTGCGGATGTGTCTTATAAAATCCAAACTTGTCCTATACCTTTTAGGTTTGCTCAAACTTTTAAATATTATCCTGCTCGGTTGCTCAAACTTTTAAATATTATTCTGCTCTCTATCAATCAATCCCTAGAATCCATTTCAAGTCCATAATACAAACTAATCCTCCTGGTTTGCAACATTTTCTGGTTTATTAATCATATAGTCCTCCATTGGTTATTCTTTAATCAAATACATCTCAAGAAGTTCTTAGCACAACTACCATCAACTACTCTTCAGCTCATAATTTCACTAATATTGCTCTAGCTAATTTTGCTTCAAACAGCGATCACTACTAATTAACTAATGCAAAAGGTTTTAATAATATTAATATATTACGTGTTTCGATAAGTACTGATAATTATCAATGAAATCTTAACATATAAAAATATAAACAAACTATTATTAATATGTAGTTAAATATCGTTGATATTTATTCACCACTTATTAAAACAAGTAATATATCAGTACTATTGATAGGGCATTTTAGATATAAGTCCCTTAAGCCCACATTGACCCATTAAGACCTTGCACTGACTTGATTGGGCCCATTGCTAACTTGATCTACTAGTGCCTAAGTTGATTAGCTTACTAACTAGCGTCTCTAAGGGTCTCTAAATAAGTCAATGCCCTCAAACAACTGAACCTAACAATAGGATAGTCATAACAATTAATGGACATGTAGATAAGGCTTTGAGACTTGATTAACCACCATAACCCTACAATTCTAAAATACGTCGGACTCTATGCACCTACTACTTAGATCGTGTGGACGTACCAATGTACCTAACATGCTCCGAGATTCATAGTTGCCTTCCTTTATAAATAGCTTCAAACACTTTAACAGTAAACCACTTTAACTCTTTATGCACTAAGCTCTCAATACACTTTCTTAGCTAGTCAATTTACCCTTTTATAATTCAATACAAACTTAAGTATTGGAGTGGTAATATCAGACAATCCTTTAGTGACCCTTACTGTGCTCTATTTTGTAGGCCTTCGCCCTTTACGCAAAACCTAATTTTACAATACTCTACTAGTAGAATCTTGATATGAGAAGGACCATTGAATCTTTTTTCTTAACTCACATATTGTTATCAAATTAAAAGTTATAAAAAATGTATCAATATTAAAAGTTGACAAAAAGTGCTCTAGTAAAATGAAAAGCAATAGCAATGACATGAAAAACAAACTTAAAGTTATCCAACATAATATATCAACTATACAAAATGTTTATCATAACTGCTGCTCGCCAGTGCCCATGTCTTCCATGAGGTCCATAAATAGAAGGCTTTTGCTGAATGCTACATTTAGCATAGGGTATGGAAGAAAGCAAGAGAAAAGAATATGTGGAGAATGAATTATTAGGGGATAGATTTCTTCTAATATGTTTGGATAAGGAGGGAAGGAATATGAAATGCATATTAATTATTAGCAAAAACAAAAGAAGATAAAGGATAAATTTACCAATTTGGTAGGAAAAGGCATGTAAATAGAAGGGCAATTAGGTTGTTATGTAAAATTTCCCTTCATTTCTTCCTACTTTTCTTCAATTTGGTAGGAAAAGTTTTTAGGTACAGCCAGATAATCTTTTCTCTTTATGTTCCACTCCCTCCATTTTCCCTCCTTACACTAAACAATGGAATCACAATATTTTCTACTCTATTTCCTTCCCTTCGCATTCTTTCCCTAAAAAAAGAAAATTGCTTTTTAAGTACAAAATCAAGTAGAAATTAGCAAATATAAGTTAAAAGCAATTTTTTCTTGGGGCATTTTGGAAAAAACAAACTACATGGCAATGAATTTTTTTTTTTAAATATGATAATATTAGCTTTCTTCCTTGTTGGCAATTATAACAAAAGCTTCTAATAATTATTATCTACTCACTAATTTAGAGCAAGATGGGTCCTCATAGACCTAAGTGCGACTCGGCTCCGAATTGAGATCTAGCTTAAAACTAGATAATCACTAATTGGAGTTTTATATGAATATGAGTCTTTTTTTCGAAAAATAATATAGAAAATGGCCCTAGGAGATAAATATTCTAACCACGCGCCATTAGTGTAATTTTCTAGTAATTGAAGGATGCGCCTTTAGTAGGTTATCAAGCTGAATGATAAAGATTGTAGGTTATCAATTTATTAAGTACACGCGCCTTCAGTATTGCCATTTCTATTGAACGTGCATGCATTCCATTTGCCTTCAACACTAATTCGCATCTAAATTGAAACATTTACTATTACTCGCACATTACAAGCCAAACGATCAGTTTATTATAGAAGTTGATTGAATAAAATAAAAATCAATGGGACACCTCAATAAAGATGGTAGGCATATCAAAACTCAGCGTATAGAATGATCATCCATATACCATATAAGTCGATTATAGTAAAAAATAATTGAAAATTGTAATGATATTACAAGAAAAGAATGCCATAAATTATGACATTTGATGAAAGTGAAACTACAGTTTGAATAAGAAGTATATATACAAAAATTGTCACATTTTAATGTCAATACAATGGTATAAAAAAAATGAAAAAAAAATCTACTATCGTCTACGCCTTGTGAAGGACTTGATGGCATAGGATAGAAGTAAATGCTTCCGATTGTCCTATGATTGTGTTAGTTGAAGCAGTGGATTGTTAGGATCCTTGGGAGGGATTGGGCCATCTGGAAGGGACGGTTGTAGTTGAGTGATGCCTTTACTCATGGAGGACTACGTATAAGTAGAACGTCACTTTTGAGGTGCTGGTGGAGTTGTGAGATCCAGATGATGTTCGAACTCGAGAGTCATGTAAGAGGTAAATCTGGCCTTAAAGCTGAATTCGGCTCTCAAGATGAAGGTAACACCTGATCTAAGATATGTACTTTATCTAGCGTTGATCTGGTCGAGGTCTATGGAATAATACCTGTATGGTGGCACATCATCATCAAAGTCTCCCCGGTTATGTCCTAATTGATCCTTGCCTGTTCGAACTTAGGCTCTGGCCTTACGTGGTATACGAGGAGCTGGCATATCCTTGTTCGCAAGTGGTCCCTGCTCCCTACCGTGGTCTACATGGGGTAGTTACTGTATGCACTTGTGATGTAGGTAAAGAATGAGGTTGTTGTGCTATTCGATAAATGCAGTGCTCCATTTGTAATAACAAATGTTGTAGGATTACACATATACGTATCAATTGATCGATGACAGCTCTTTAGTATATAATGTAATGCTAAGTGATCTATCTAGATCATGGCTAGTAACTCTGGTCAACTCTATGGAAACCTTCGATATGTACAAAGAATCTATACCTTTGACCCTAAGCTTGGATATCTACAGTATGTGTGTTGATCCAGTTCTAAGCCCTAAAGCTAAACCAAGTGACCGTAGGAATGAACTTAGAGCATAAGGTTTAGGACGATCGGTTAAAGGATCCGATCAAACTCGAATTATAAACCATGGAGAGAAATATTAGTAAAAATGACCCTATAAACTTGAATTTAAGAAAATAAGTAATAAAATAGGAAATTATAAAATTTTCAAATTTTAAATATAATAAATACTAATTACCAAAAAGGCGAAAAGTGTAATCTAATAACTAATAAATTACTAGAGATAAATTATATGTATACTAAAAATTATAGAATGACCTAAATAATAATTAGGAATATTCACATGTACCCCACATGTATTTACGTGTAGATAAAAATACGCGAAATTACCTAAATTGGCCAAAAACCTAGTAATAATTAAAGAAAATTATTAATTAATTGTGGAAAAATCAGAAAAAAATCAGAAGAGTATAGAATGATCCAAATCTGGTCGTAGCAGGTCAGGATTTGCAAAAGAAAAATTACCCAATTAGAATTAAGCAACACAAAAGCCAAAAATTAAGGAAATGGGGGCAATGTCATGTCTAATTAATGCATGTTAATTACCAAAAACGTCTATAAATAGGGAAAAAATTTCACATAACTCATTTGGGCAGTGAAGAATTAGAGAAAAATAGAGAGACTCAAAAATTCAAGGAAAAATAGAGAGACTCAAAAATTCAAGAGAAAATCCAGAAAACAAAAAAAGAAAAGAAAATTGTACAGATAGGGCTAGTGAGCCAAACCCACACCTCACTACCACCTGGGATCGAACTGCCACCACCACCACTCCACTCCAGACCTACCGTCTAGGCCGGCCGACAAACTTGGACCGGGTTTAGACGGCCAGAAAGCATCGAACCGGGTGAGTCCCTTAATTGCCCTGATTTTGTATGATTTCGTAAAATTAATTATTTTGCCCATAAAATTATGAAACTTATTATTCTAAGGTTTTATTGTATGTAGATTTAGGAAAAAATAGTGATTTAGTTTAATCACGTCTAAAAATATAGGGTTCTTAACAAATTGAACAAAACCGAGCATGATTGGAATTAGAAATAAATAAGCTTAGGAGTGTAGTTTAGAGCTCAATTTTTTTTTTTTGTAGAATGCTTGTGTGATATAAAAAAGTGATATGAAGCCATTTTTTTAAAAATTAATTTTTGAAAATTTTAAGTTAAATTTTAGCCTTAAAATGATGGAAAAATTGGGTAATTTTGAGTTAATTAGGTGATTAAGATACTAATTACTGATTTAGATAGTAATTAGATGTTTAGGGATGTTTATCTCTGATGTGGAAAACTAATCTTAACCCTTGGAGTATTAAGTATAGTTAATTTAGGAAATTAGGTAGTTATTGTAAGAAATTAGTAATATGTGAAATTGAAAATTAATAAATCTAAAAAATTAGGGTTTTTTAGATAATATTATAATAAAAATCAGAATAATACTAAATCTAAAATAAAATTTAATTTTAAGTAAATGTATAAAAATGTAAGATTTTCTCACATCGGGAATAAATCCAATACCCCAATTAGGAATAGTGTGTACTAAATAATTTCAAATACTAAATTAAGATCCAATATGATATTTGAATACTTGAGCTTAATGTGATTACTTTCACATTAGGATTCGAGCATATTTAAAACTTAGGAATCAAAACTAGAATCTAATTTAGGGTCTGAACCTCGAAATAGAGTAGAAAGAATTATTGGAATATAATAGGTATACATGGAAAAAGGAGTTAAATTATAACTTAGAATATGAATAATTAAAGTATAAGTACTAAAAAGACCTATTTGTATTATAGGATACTTAGAGACAAATCGGCTTGCGACTAAAGGATCGAGCGATTGAGAAATTCTAAGTAAGTTGGGTTATTACTTATTGTAATAGAGTACTATTTGTATGGTACTCGAAGACTTAGGACTATATATGGTTGTGATTGTAAGTAGTTTACGCATGTGTTTTACGTATTTGAATTCATGCTGAAATTGTGGTATGATGGATTTTATGTTATGATTGAATTGGTGTGAATTGTTTGAAAACCCTAAATGAAATTTAATCTTATTTGGCTTTAATGACCAAAAAATGCCATGCATTGCAACCCGTTAGGGGATCATTAGGATTCTCCAACCAAATACCGACCCTTTCGAAAGAAATAGCGCTGGATTGCATAATGGTCTTTTTTTCATCCTCAGTTGAATTAAGTGACAGGAGAGGAGGTCGTGACGACGGTGAAATCAATGATTCGAAGGTAGTCGCGGGAGGAGTGAGGTCTTCATTGCATAAGCCTGAGTTTGGTTGTGAGTTACTGCATAATATGGAACTCCTCAACCCGGATTAGAGCGGGTGAAATTTCTTTGATTTCACAATGGACTAGACTACGTTGTGCGATGACACTTGATTGTTGCATTGCATGAAAATAATTGATTGATAATCTTGTTTGTGCTTGTATGCATTCATGAGTCTCCAATTCAACTTATTGAGTGATATCAGGCAAGTGCACCTATCAATTTTAATATAGCGGATGTGAGTTCGAGTCGATCCCTCAGAGATTTCGAGTACTAATATTAACCTTAACTCTATTATCTAACCGGAAAATTGTGATGAGTTGAATGAATTAAAAATACTGAAATTAACAAACTAAACTAATTATGAGACTTGATTAAACAATTTAGAAAGCAATAAAACTAAGAACGACTTCAAGAAGTTAATAATGCAGTTAGGAATTATTTCCCCTAGTGTTTAACATGTGACTGCTTAAAATATATTCAATTCAGTTTCTATTATTCTTTACCGGAGGGATTTACAATTAAAGCTAATACCTTTCTCAAGCATATTAACCCTAATCCTAAATTATTTACTGGAATCTCTTCACTTAGTAATATAACTTAGGATTGCGTTAATGTATAATGAATTCCCACACAAATAATTAACTTTCCGGAAGAAACATGTATCTTATCTCTAAGTATACATGTAATTCTCTCCAATTATGCTAAGATCTAATTACACATGTAATTTCTCAATCATCATGTATAATATCATAAATTGATACTCTAGAATTATTAATAAACAATTAAACAACATAATTGAATCAAGAAAAGATATAAACTTTATTGAAAATTATAAATCAACCCAAGAGTCACATGAAACCCTAGGTTCCATAATCCTAAATACACGAATTATAAGCTATCACAATGAATCTAAAAACGAGTTCCATAAAAAACATAGAATAAAATATGAAAAACCTCTTTGATTGATAAAAAATCTCTCCAATCTTGAAGTTGGTGTTGCTCTCGCCTTTTTCTTCTCTTTCTCCTCAAGTCTTTTCTCTTCTCTCGTGTCTCCTCCGTCTTTTCTAATGTCTCTTCTGTCTTTTTAACCTTCATATGTCCTTTTATATATGTATTATAAGGATTCTGTTTTCGTCACCAGACACGGCCTGGGATATGGCCGTGCCCCCAGGTTGTGTAACTTTCTGACCTTAGAAAATTTTTCTAGATGAACACAGTCTGGGGACATGGCCATGTCCCAGACTGTGTAACTTCAAAACTTCATAACTCCTTCATTTGAACTCCGAATAGAGTGAACTTGATTCCTTTTCTTCGTTTTTGATCTTAAAATGCGTTCAAACCTTGAAATCAAAATTTTACTCAATTAAGTATCAATTTCTTTAAAAAAAAACCAAAAATGTAAGGGAAATACTATAAAATCACCATGTGAAATATGTTTAAAATCAGAGTTATTTAATTTCCCTACACTTGAGCATTTGCTTGTTCTTAAGCAAATAAATCAAAACCAAACTTTTGGGACAAGAAACGCTAAACAAAATTTATCACTATTTTAGGAAACCGGTGAACGAATATACTTGACCCGTAGAAAAGTAAGAAAATCATTCTCAACTAACTTGCAATAATAAAGTTAATCAATTTCATCTGACCATATTCGAATGCTCCAACAATACTTAATACTAGAGTTCACTAGTTAATTTATGAAAATCAAAATTTACCCGAGTTATTTAACCAAGGATTCTTAAACTAAAAATTGGATTTAACATCTCGCCAACCGAAAAAGAGTCATAAAAATTTTGTCCATTTGACTAAAGTGTATACAATTCTCTCTTCCATCTCACCAAGCACCATAATCTAAAACAAACACATTTTACATCCACTTATCCTCTGATCATCCCCCTAGTTTATGCTTTTGTTGAGAGATCTTTTAAATTTACTTTATTTAAGTACAATTACGTTGGTAGAGGGATAGAATCTCGCTCTTCTGACGGACCAAGGTCGATCCATACCAACTTATTTCTTATATTGATAGCGGGAAAGAACCTTACTCTTCTGACGGACCAAGGCTAATCCATATTAATTTTTGTCATTAGAATTGGCATTGGGACTCAATCTCGCTCTTCTGACGGATCAAGACGAATCTTTACCAATTTTTTCTATTCATACATTTGTTATTACTTTTGACCTCCAATCATTGTGATTTTTCAGGGGTTTCTCAAAAGAAGAATTCCACTTACTTGTTTGCTAAAAATTATAGGGCTCTAAAAATTTTTAAGAGAAAGGTATACATAAAAGTAAATTTAAAAATAACCATGACTAACTCTCAACTAGAGATGTTGCTCCAATCTCAAGTCTTAAAGTCCTAAGCTAAATAACTTGTAACTTTTCCCTCTAAAAATTTGACTAATCAATTCTAGTAAAGTATAATAAGATCAATAATGATCAAGATGACACAGTTGATTTGGCTTAATACTTGTTAATCACCTATTGCAAGTTAACTTAAAAATTAATTGGGTTAAATGTGAATAATTGATATCTTAAATAGTAACAAATTTATATATATATCCCTTCCCTACACTTAATAACGTACAGTGTCCTCAATATACGACTAAAAAAGCATAGCAACAAGAAAAAGCAGCATAGGGAAAAAGGAAACATATGAACTGAAAGGAAACTAATACTTCCCTGCCAGTCGAAAATTAGGGGAAGAAGTTTAAAACGAAGAAGTATCATCATTATATATTTGAGTTCACATACCTTGGCCAACAAAAGACAACAAAAAAAAAATTATGAACTAAGAAGAGGGATCGGAATCCGTCTCTTCATCCTCCTCATCAGATGGTACCTCAGCCATCGTAGCATCATTGTTGTTGTTACTGCCCTCAACATCCTCTTCACTACCTCCAGCCGCCTTGTCCTCACTACCCTCATCATCTTCTTCCTCACTCTCACTATCCTCATCACGGGTATCCGACTCTTTCATTTTGAGAAATTTTTCCATCTTATCCTGTTGGATATGAAGTTTATCCACACTTTCTCTTATATAACGAACCTCAGACAGCAACATATCAAATTTGTCTTCAAAGCTGGCTGAAGACATCTGGCCCCGAGATGTGCTGCTACGAGAGTGTTGACCTTGACGTCTTGTTGGTAATAGGTTCATGAGTCGGAATGAATTGAGGCGTATAGGAGTAACTTGGTTGGCCAAGGTAAGTGAGGGCCAAACGACAACCTTAGTCTACATGGCCTGCACGAGTAAAGTGATGTAGGGGCCACAATAAATATGCCCTTTCTTCCGTGTAATGGTGGCTGAAAAGTTTAGCGAGCTCGATGGCGAGATTGATGGGATGTTTATGAATGATACTGTACAGATAGAGGCAATCCTTGTTAGAAACTACCCTGGTGCTGAGGCCTCTGCTAGTCAATGTATGTGAAAAGAGCCAATGAAGAACCCGATATTCAGGCTTGACCAATTGAGAGGCCTTACACTTTACTGGATCATATGCATTGCCAATAGTAATCTCATTCCAAAACGACCCTGCTGTTACTCTACGGGGAAAACGACACGAGAGACGTTGGAACTCGTCTATCTGTATATATCGATCTTCATAGAGATCGAGATATCAGCTCAATTGAGCTATGGTCATGTGGAATGGGTGGCCACTCAAGGTGAAATGTAGTTTGCGTTTGGGGCCCATGCCAGTAGCACTCTCTTTATCAAGTTTGTAAGTATACAAAAACTTTAAGGTCAGCTCTTTATAAATTGGAGCTTTAAGAGATAAAAAGCACTCCCAAATGGTACCATCCAAGAGCTCCTTCATTTCTGTGGTGAGCTCTAATTGAGCGAGAACATCCCAATCCAACCGAAGGGTCTCGCTAAAAGGCTTATTCTGAAGTAAATTATATCGTTGTACCTGGTAGTCTTCCTTAAATTGAAGCATTGGCTGCTCCATCGGGGAGAGAGTAGCTAATGGTTCAACTATTGCTCCTGATTGTGATGAAGAGGATGCTGCAAATTTGGATTTCCGGCGAACGGTAAGCTTAGCGTGATTCGCCATTGAATACTTGAAAAGAATCAACAAACCAAATCAAAAACGCACATCCTTGTCGTGTGTAGTTCAAGAAGGCAGAGGGAAATAAGAGTAATAGTGAAAAATATTAACAGAATTCTCATTGGGGCATTTAAACAAACATGTAGAGTGCAGCTGGAAAACTAGTTGGTGGAAAAGAAATAACTTGCAAATGCATCCAACTAATTCTATAATAGACTTACTACACTACAATTAGCTCGAAACACAGGCGTCCCTACATATAAAAAACGCTAAAGGACCTAGAATTGTTTTCTCATATTGCTAACCCTAACTAGCATAAATGAATAAGGATTAGCAAATTAGCCAACAAAATTCGGAATTGAGAGAGCACAATGAATATCTAACTAGATGAGGCATCATAAAGGCATATAAGATCAAGAAACACAAGGCAATGGTGCATGGCGTTTATGAAATAACAAAATAAATTTGCAGACCAAATGTAAGAACCAGTGCACACAAGATCAAAATTTCAAGTAGCTAAACTGCCTAAACCATAAGGAAGATAGAGCAAAATCAATAAGGAGACTTACTTAGATCAGGATTCGTAATGTTAAGAATTGTGGGGAGAAGAGGGAGAGAAGAGAGAATATGCGAGAGAGATCTGTTGGATTGTGAGTGTGTGTGTTTTAAATAAACCAGGCGTGTGTAAAATCGTGTAAGGCTGGGCAGACATGGGCTGGGACACGATTGTGTCCCTTGCCCGTGTAACTTCCTGTGTTCGTCGTGTCCTACCTGGGCGGACACGGGCTGGGACACGACCATATCCTACGCCTGTGTAACTCTCTGTCTTTGTGCGTGGATTCTGGATGCACACGTGCTGGGACACGCATGTTAAAACTGGGCAGACACGGGCTGGGATATGACCGTGTCCTACACCCGTGTAACTTGCTGTTGTCGGATGGGAATATTGGGCGCACACAGGCTGGGATACGACCGTATCTCGCGCCCGTGTAACTTTCTATTTGTGTGACATTTAGGCTGGGCGCATACGGGCTGGGACACGACTGTATCCCATGCCTGTGTAACTTTCTGTGGGTGTAGCAGATTAGAGGGTCTTGGATAGACATGGGCTGGGGCACGACCGTGTCCCATGCCCGTGTAACTTTCTGTTTTTCTGTTTTTTTTTTTAATTCATGAATTTAATTTAAAAATAAAGGAAACTTAAAGAAATAAAAGTAATTAAACTAGAAAAATAAGAAAAAGAAAACTAAAGAGAAGAATAAACAATGAAACTAAAAGGGAAAAGCCTATGACGAAAATTAAAAAAAAAATAGAAGAAGCAAAGCAAAGGTAGATAAAAGGAAAATAAAATGAAATAAACTTAAAAAACTAAAGTATAAGCAAAGTTAGACATGGGTTGCCTCCCAAGAAGCGTTATAATTAACGTCGATAGCTCGACGGGATGTGTCTTCTCATGATAGTTCTGTCGGATGGAGATAAAACTCCTCTCGTCCAACATGCTCCAAGTTTCCACTCAAGTATAACTTCAATTGTTGCCCATTTACCTTAAATGTGCCCTTCTCCGGGTATGTAACTTCAATAGTCCCATACGGGAAAACTCGTGTAATTGTAAATGGTCCAGACCACCTAGATTTCAATTTACTTGGGAATAAACGAAGGTGAGAATCATACAAAAGAACACGATCACCTTTTTTAAATTGTCAACCTTGTTTGATTCGCTGATTGTGGTACTTTTTAGCCCTTTCTTTGTATAGTTTGGAGTTCTCATATGCATTCGCTCGCCATTCCTTTAGCTCGTTCAGTTGAAGTTTCCTGTGAGAACTTGCACGCTCAAAATCAACATTAACACTCTTAATTGTCCAATAAGCCTTATGTTCAATCTCTGCCGGTAAATGATAAGCCTTGCCATATACAAGTCGGTAGGGTATGGTCCTTAGTGGTGTTTTGTAAGCGGTTTTGTATGCCCATAGAGCATCATCCAACTTTTCTGACCAATCTTTCTTATGATACTCTACGGTTTTTTCAAGAATTTGCTTAAGATCGCGATTGGCAACTTCCACTTGGCCATTACTTTGGGGATGGTACAGAGTGGCTATCCTATGTGTAACGCCATAACGTTTCAATACTTGGTTGAGTTGAGCATTACAAAAGTGTGTTCCCCTATCACTTATAATTGTTCTAGGGGTGCCAAATCAAGAAAATAGGCTTTTCAAAAATTTTTTTACTATCTTAGCATCATTAGTAGGTAGGGCTTTAGTTTCCACCCACTTAGAGACATAGTTAATAGCTACTAGGATATATTTGTTTCCATTAGAGTTCGGGAAAGGACTCATGAAATCGATCCCCCACACATCAAATACTTCAACCTCGATGATGGGGTTTTGTGGCATTTCATTTCGATGGGATATATTCCTCACTCGTTGGCAACGATCACAACTCTCAACATATCTTTGGGTATCTTTGAATAAGGTAGGCTAATAAAATCCAGCCTCTAGGACCTTATGAGCTATCCTATTGGCACTATGATGCCCACCCGTAGGCCCCGAATGACAGTGGCTCAAAATTCTCCAACATTCGAGGTGTGGTATACACCTTCGAATGACATGATTTGCACATACTTTAAACAGGTAAGGATCATCCCAAAAATAATGTTTCACATCAGAAAAAAATTTCTTCTTTTGCTGGTGTGGAAGTCTCTTTAGTATAATCTTAGCAATTAAAAAATTAGCGATATCTGCGAACCAAGGAATTTTCATATCACTTACCTGAGCGATGACATAGAGTCGCTCTTCAGGGAATTCATCCTTGATCTCATTCTCGTCGAGCATTTCCAAGTTTGGATTCTCCAATCGAGATAGGTGATCTACTGCTAAATTCTCAACGCCTTTTTTATCTTTAATCTCTACATCAAACTCTTGTAGCAACAAGATCCACCTAATCAGTCTTGGTTTTGCATCCAGTTTTGCTAACAAGTACCTGAGGGCAGAATGATCAGTATAAATAATCACTTTAGATAGAAGCAAATAAGAGCGAAACTTATCAAAGGTAAAAACAACTGCTAGCAACTCTTTTTCTGTAGTAGTGTAGTTCTCCTGAGCATTCGTAAGATTTTTGCTAGTATAGTAAAGTGGTTGAAAGTGCTTGTCTCACCTTTGCCCCAGCACTGCCCTAACTGCGTGATCACTTGCATCGCACATAAGTTCAAAGGGAAGTGCCCAATCAGGTACTACCATGATTGGAGCATTGGTAAGTTTCTCTTTAAGGATATTGAAAGCTTTCAAACACTCCTGAGAGAAAACATAAGGCACATCCTTCTCTAATAACTTAGTCAAAGGGTGGGCAATTTTCGAGAAATCTTTGATAAATCGCCTATAAAAACCTGCATGTCCTAAAAAGCTTCTTATGGCCTTAACCGAAGTTAGAGATAGGAGTCTTGCAATCGCATCCACTTTGGCAGTATCCACCTCAATTCCTTGATAAGAGATCTTATGACCCAGCACAATACTCTCTTGTACCATGAAGTAGTACTTCTCCCAATTGAGGACAAGATTGGTCTCTTTACACCTGGTAAGTACCCTATCCAAATTATTTAAACAAAGGTCAAATGAGTTGCCAAAAACTGAAAAATCATCCATAAATACCTCCATTATGTCCTCAATCAAATCATCAAAAATAGCTAACATGCATCGCTGGAATGTAGCAGGTGCATTGCAAAGACCAAAAGGCATTCTGCGGTAAGCAAAGGTGTCATAAGGACAAGTGAAAGTGGTCTTCTCTTGATCTTCCGGTGCAATAGGTATCTGAAAATAACCAGATAAGCTATCCAGAAAACAATAAAATATAAGTCCAACTAGTCGTTCTATCGTTTGATCAATAAAAGGTAAGGGGAAATGGTCCTTACGTGTAGCATCGTTTAACTTTCGATAATCGATACATACACGCCAACTTGTTACCGTTCTCATTGGGATCAATTCATTCTTTTCATTAGAGACTACTGTCATCCCACTTTTTTTTGGAACTACTTGCACTGGACTCACCCATGAACTATCAGAGATAGGATATGTCATACCTGCATCAAGGAGTTTAATAACTTCCTTTTTGACTACCTCTTTCATGTTCGGATTCAAGCGTCTCTGAGGCTGCACAACCGGCTTGTGGTTTTCTTTCATTAAAATCTTATGAGTACAAAAGGAGGGATTGATACCTTGAATATCGGATATTTTCCAAGCAATGGCCCTCTTATGCTCCTTGAGTACTTTTAGCAACCTTTCTCTCTATTCTTTTTTCCAAATTGAATGCTATAATTACCGGTAATTTGGAGTCCTTCTCTAAGAAGGCATATTCCAAGTAGTCAGGTAATTGCTTTGGCTCCAATACTGGTAGCTCCTCAATCGAAGGTTTTAATTGTGCTTCCTTCCTTTTTTCAAACTCTTCAAACCCTTTCTCAATAGAGATAGGTTTATTTACCTCTAGTTGGGCTACCACCTCGGATTTGACAGGATCTTCTGAAGCTTCCTCTATGCCTAATTGCAAACAACTCTCCAACGGATTCTTAAGAAGAACTTCCTATATATAACTTGAAACAAAAGTGTCAGTAACATTTAAAAGGTAGCAAGTATCATCCTGATCGACAGACTTTTTCATAGCCTCCGAAATTTTAAACATGATCTCTTCATCTTCTACTCGAAGAATGAGCTTGTCATCACTAACATCAATGATAGCCCTAGCGGTAGCTAAGAATGGTTTACCTAAAATAAGGGGCTACTCAAAATCTTCATCCATATCCAATATCACAAAATCAACTGGAAAAATGAATTTACCCACTTGGACTAATACATGCTCAAATATACCTCTAGGATACGTCACAGATCTATCAGCTAATTGTAAGCTCATGCGTGTGGGCTTAGGTTCCCCTAATCCTAGTTTCTTGAAAAATTTATAAGGCATTAAATTGATGCTAGCACCTAAATCAACTAAAGCTTTGTCAATTAACAGATTACCAATATGACAAGGAATTGTAAAACTTCCTAGGTCTTTTAGCTTCTTGGGCAACTTGTTTTGCACGATCGCTGAACACTTTTCATCCAAGATGATTGTAGAAAGCTCCTCAAGCTTCTTCTTATTGGATAACAAATCTTTCAAGAATTTAGCATACTTCGGCATTTATGACAGGGCATTAACAAGAGGTAAGTTAATATGCAGTTGTTTAAAGAGGTCAAGGAACTTACTGAATTGTTACTCATGGCGATCTTTCTTGAGTCTTTGGGGATATGGGATAGGTGGTTGATATTCCTTCACCTTTGATGACTCTACATCTTCCATTGCTTTCGTCCCCTCCTTGCTCTTGCTAGTCTCCTCGCTAACCTTCCTCTTAGCATGCAACTCCTTCCCATTTCGAAGTGTCACTGCCTTAACATGTTCCTTTGGATTGGGTTCTGTATTTCCCAATAGCGTTTCCTACAGTCTTTCAGAGATTAGCTTCGTAAGTTGACCAATTTGGTTCTTAAGGTTGCGATTTGAAGCATCTTGATTCTTCAGCGAAGATTCAATGTTGGATAAGCGAGCCTCATTGCCTTGAACATATTTTGTGAGAAGTTCTTCCACACTGGACTTCTTTTCTTGAAGGAGAGGAGGTGGGAATGGTTTTTGAAATCTAGGTAGGCTAAAGTTGGTCTTCTGCTGGCCTTGGTTTTGATTTCCCCATGAGAAATTGGGGTGATTCCTCCATCCTGGATTATAAGTGTTGCTGTAGGGGTTATTTTGTTGCTTAGGTGGATTTTCTAGATAATCTACCTATTGCAGTTGTTCTTGTGCTCTATACCCCTGCATACCAAAGTCACTTATATCCGATTGCACTTGTTGAGAACCAACAAAGAGTGCATCAATCTTCTTACCCAATAGGTCCACCTTGACTGCCAGAGCAGTGGTCAAGTCCACCTCATAAATTCCCATGGCCTTTTGCTTGGCTCTAGTGGTTTCCCACTGATAATTGTTCATCGCTATTCCTTCAATCAGGTTTTGTACTTGCTCAGGTGTCTTTGTGTTCAAAGTACCTCCTGCGGATGCATCAATCATCTGTCTCGTAGATAAACTGAGACCATTATAGAAGGTCTGAATCTGCATCCATAGTGGGAGGCCATGATGTGGGCACCTCCTGAGTAAGTCCTTAAACCGCTCCTAAGTATCATATAGCATCTCTGCTTCCAATTGAGCAAAACAAGAAATATCATTCCGAAGTTTAGCGGTCTTTACAGGTGGGAAATACTTCTCCAAAAATTTCTTTACCAATTCATTCCAAGTTGTGATTGAATTTCTTGGTAGGGAGTTCAACCACTGTTTTGCTCTACTTCTCAAGGAGAAAGGAAATAGCCGCAGTCGGATGGCATCATCCATGGCTCCGTTGATTTTAAATGTATCACAAATCTCTAGAAAACTAGAGATGTGGGCATTAGGATCTTCATCTTGGAGACTATCAAACTGAACATATTGTTACACCATTTGTATGATATTATGTGCAATTTGGAAGTTATTAGCCGCGACGGTTGGCTTTGCGATACTAGAGTCAGCTCCAATAAGTGTAGACCTTGAATAGTCGGATATGGTTCGATTTGCTTCATTCTCGTTGTTAGCCATGTGTGGTGGATCTTCTTGCTCAATGGATTGAGTGTTAGCCTCTTTACCTTCTTCCTTGATTTCAACGATTAACTCGTCGTCTATGGTCACCACAATTTGTCTAGGTCGCGATCTCAAATTTTGAAGGGTAGTTCTCTCAATTTCAGGATCAAGTTCTACCAAATCTTCTAGGTTGCTTCGGGTAATGCACTACAAGGGCAATAAATATAAAATCAATTGCAGCTTTAGGTAATAAAAATAAACAATGAAAACAAAAGAAAAACAAAATGGTCAAAGTAATAAAGCAACTAGTGTTCTTAATATCGAAAATCCTCGGCAATGGCACCAAAAACTTGATATCAGGCAAGTGCACCTATCAATTTTAATATAGCGGATGTAAGTCCGAGTCGATCCCTCAGAGATTTCGAGTACTAATATTAACCTTAGCTCTATTATCTAACCGGAAAATTATGACGAGTTGAATGAATTAAAAATACTGAAATTAACAAACTAAACTAATTATGAGACTTGATTAAACAATTTAGAAAGCAATAAAACTAAGAACGACTTGAAGAAGTTAATAACGTAGTTAGGAATTATTTCCCCTAGTGTTTAACATGTGACCGCTTAAAATATATTCAATTCAGTTTCTATTATTCTTTACCGGAAGGATTCACAATTAAAGCTAATACCTTTCTCAAGCATATTAACCCTAATCCTAAATTATTTACCGGAATCTCTTCACTTAGTAATATAACTTAGGATTGCGTTAATGTATAATGAATTTCCACACAAATAATTAACTTTCCGGAAGAAACATGTATCTTATCTCTAAGTATACATGTAATTCTCTCCAATTATGCCAAGATCTAATTACACATGCAATTTCTCAATCATCATGCATAATATCATAAATTGATACTCTAGAATTATTAATAAACAATTAAACAATATAATTGAATCAAGAAAAAATAGAAACTTTATTGAAAATTATAAATCAATCCAAGAGTCACATGAAACCCTAGGTTCCATAATCCTAAATACACGAACTCTAAGCTATCATAATGAATCTAAAAACGAGTTCCATAAAAAATATAGAATAAAACATGAAAAACCCCTTTGATTGATGAAAATTCTCTCCAATCTTGAAGTTGGTGTTGCTCTCGCCTTTTTCTTCTCCTTCTCCTCAAGTCTCTTCTCTTCTCTCGTGTCTCCTCCATCTTCTCTAATGTCTCTTCTGTCTTTTTAACCCTCATATGTCCTTTTATATATATATTATAAGGATTCTGTTTTCATCACCAGACACGGCCTGGGACATGGCTGTATTCCCAGGTCGTGTAACTTTCTGACCTTAGCAAATTTTTCTGGATGGACACAGCCTGGGAACATGGTCATATCCCAGATTGTGTAACTTCAAAACTTCATAACTCTTTCATTTGAACTCCGAATTGAGTGAAACTTGATTCCTTTTCTTCGTTTTCGATCCTAAAATGTGTTCAAACCTTGAAATCAAAATTTTACTCAATTAAGTATCAATTTATTTAAAAAAAACCAAAAATGTAAGAGAAATACTATAAAATCACCATGTGAAATATGTTTAAAATTAGAGTTATCATTGAGCTATAGTTGCTCATACCCTTATAGATCCTTTTGTAGGTCTTGATTTCTAAACTTTTCAAGTAATATGTCGCCTTACAATTACCCAAAGGTTAGTCCTTTTGAAGCCGAGGGTGTGAGAATCAATCTACTTAGTAATGGTGTGTAGTTAGAGTATCCTTATAGTTAAGGATGAAACACTAATAATTATTATGTAATTTAGTGAACTGTTGTATTTATGTAAAATTTCTTGGGAAGTTCTGTGGACTTACATATAATTATACATGTTTATTAGAAATTTATAATATTTATCATAATTGTAGTTTAATTGTTAATCAGACTGTTTACTTCAAAGTGAGGAGTTGTCGACGCCTTGTGTAGATCATGTCTATGGTAGGGACTGTGAGGCCAGTTACTATCATAAAATGGTTTACACGGCGGGACTGTTGCGACTCTGCGACTCTGCGACTCTGCGACTTCGGGGCATAACACCAGTCAACATCCGTTCAACCTTGAAGGTCTAGCGGATAGAGCTATTTAGAGGTGTTTACATTCTGTGGAGAGTACTGGTATCCATCAAATTGTTAGAGGACACGATTCGAGAAACATTACTCAATGATGTGGAAACATATGAGTAGTACTCGAATAATTAAAGTGTATTGCCTAATAGTGCAAAACGTACCAGTAACTATAACAACTCCTTTGTATACGACTCTCAAACAATCTTAAGCAAAAAATATAAAAAAGAAAGAGCCACGAGTAAACAAGGTTTAGTACTTAAGTGTGACAAAATGATTGAAAAGAGAAAGTTATCATATCATATTCATCACAATATTTCTATTTGTATAAACATTAACTTTCACATACTCTACCGTTTCCACCCTAATACTGCCACCATGAATCGAAGATTTAGATGACATAAAACACTTCATCTACACATTAAGCGACAACTTAACAAAATGCATAATGTCATCTCATTAAATTGCATTATATACTATCTAACTTCAACTCATTAATTCTACCCAATACATTGCGATAAAAAATATATATATATAGCAATTTCAATATACACACTAAAATTTTCCGTACTCATATTCGTATAACTTATCTATCGAATCACAAAAAATATCTATATATAAACAAAATATAATAAATTTTCATGAAATATCAATAAATTTGACAACTTAAGGTATATTCATGACTACTCAATATACGTAATATAATAACATTTCTTTCTAAAAAAAAATCGCGCATAGTATTGATTATTATTAAAATAAAAAAAAATTCATAAATGTAAATTATGGATTATTACCTGTTTTAGATGTACACCTACGTAAAAAAATGGATGGGTACTTCAATCTTGTGTTTTCTCCTGTTTCCTCTACATTTTAGAAGCTTCAGATTTTACTTGCGATGAAAATGAGGCCAGGTCGCACGGATTAAGGATTACATAAATAGTATATTGAAGGCACATGCTTTTATATACACTTTCAGTGTATTCAGAATTACACTGAAAGCACATATAGTGCATGCACCTTCTTGGTAACTCTTAGTACACTAGTGTAAAAATTATCAAAAAGTGAAGGCATATGTGAACTATGATGAAATTACTTTTCTCATGAGGTTATTTTTCATATTATTTTTCAAAAAAGACCCTATATTTGTATAAAACTCCACTAATCGCGCTTAGATCTGTTGGTTTGATGGATCAATGCTGGATCCCAAGTCTCAACTCATAGACTTGATGGGTTTAGACTCATGTGTAAAAGAGAAAAGAGGTTTATATATATAAAAAAAAAAAAGCATGTAAAGGAAAAAAAAAAAGAAATAATAAAATAAAATGTAATGAAAATTGAAAAATATTAAAAAATTAAACTAATTTCATATAAATAGAAAAAAAATTAATTCTCATTCATAGCATTTACACTGTGGATTGAAGGAAAGAAATGGGAAGAAAGGAAGGAAGGAACTAGGAAGAAAACGTTTCTTTCTTAATTTCTTCGCCTTGTTTGGAAAAAAAAAAAGTGGAGGAAAAGAAATTCTTACTGAAATTTTTCCATGGACCTCACTAAGAACCATTCCTTTAGAGAATTAAGAAAAAAAGTGTTTAATTTACTTAAATTCCCAAAGTTTTAAGAAGTATCTAATATACTGTTCATTCAAAATAATTTATTCTTGTTTTCTTCTTATCTAAACAAGTATTTTCCTTCTATTTTTATCCTTCTCATTTTCTTTCCTTCCAATTACTTTCTCTCATCCTAAACATAGTGTTGATGTGTCGCCTAGCAATATGGGACTATCTTCTATTTTTTGAACTTCTTTTTAGCCTTTGAATTTTTTGTTCCACATTGACAATGCTACAATTGAAGTTGGATGTGGCTATATATAATTAATTGCATAACGTCAACAACTACTTCACATAATGGACTAAAGGTTTATATAAATCTTCGGTTCATTTTTCTATAGTAATTTTATTTATTATAAGTTTTAAATTTAATTTTTTTAAATATTTAAGGTATCATGGATCATGAGTGCTCCAAAAGGATAATTGTATTAAACATGAAGCAATGATTCAGGAACTTTGTAATTATTACGCACCCCTATTCCTTTTCGAACATTTGTATCTTAATTAAAATTTGGATTGGTAGGTATGTTGCACAACATTTGATTCATGTGACTGTTTGGTCATCCCGTGCGATATCTTATCTCTTGCTGCAATAAAAGCTTTAATATTACTAATACACTATATAAAAGAATTAGCAAAATAACAGTCTATAAATAACAATAAGTTTCAATAAATAAAAATATAAATGATAGTTTTTTAAAATCTATATACTATAATTGATACTTATATTTTAGTTATCTAAACATATTGTGTATTAATACTATTAAATCTTTTTTTCCATTGCTAGCTGCATAAATTATGAAATCAATTTTTTTCTTTTTTCCACTTTCCATTTGGAATCCTTACCAAACTCATGTAAGGTACATAGAATGGACAAACATATATCTCATGTACAGTGCTCGAGAACCAGTTAAACATCTGCCTAATACACGAGTTTCAATAGATTATTCCATATCATTGGACATTTGTGAAATTAGTTAAATAAAACAATAGGGTTTAGCAGTTGTACGTGAAACAATTTAGAATGGTAGTGTGATTTCAAGGGTACATGTGAGGTGCCGGCATAATTAACCATTCGACATTTTACATGCTAAGGTCAATGAAATGAAGAACACGAAACTTGACTTTGGCATATCATGTCACCACCATGTGATATGGAAATATTGAAATAAATCATGCTAATCACACCACAAGTAGGGCCACCACTTCGATACACTGAATGGTTCTTAGATGATGAAGTATTTGACTACCAGTAGCTGTAATAGATATTTCTCCCACATTACCATCAACTAATACTAACTAATCAGTAATCTCTCTATTGTTGCCATAAATATTCTACAAATAAATATAAAAGTTGTACATATTTCTTAAAAAAGAAGAAAAATATTTCGTGCAAAGTCAGTCGTGACTGCTATTGGTTAACCTTATTCGGAAAATAGTGTGCTCTTTCCGATATATAAAATAGGTGATGAGTTGGTTCATTGTTATCAAAGTTTAAAGTAGAAGCAGAAAAGTACAAAAAAAGGGTTTTTTATTTGATGTCTTTACAGTATTTTTAGATGCCGGTTTCATTTTTACCGTCCCACGTGTTAAAATATTTCCTTTTGTTGATTTCTTTCTCTCGTTTACGTAACAACCTTGTAATAGCATGTACAAACATGAAGCAAGTAAGAGATTAATTAAATAAGAAGGAAAA
Organism: Lumnitzera littorea; assembly: GCA_024138015.1. Taxonomy (NCBI): domain Eukaryota; kingdom Viridiplantae; phylum Streptophyta; class Magnoliopsida; order Myrtales; family Combretaceae; genus Lumnitzera; species Lumnitzera littorea. The sequence goes on along the minus strand of JAMXBB010000011.1, from coordinate 9,973,297 downwards.
TCCCCCTATAAACAAAATATCGAAAGCGACTCAATGTTATAAATAATTGGACAATACGATGCATTTGGAACCAGAGAGGTAGGTTGTAATGGAAACAAGCAAGACATCGTTTGGTACTTCACTTCCTGTGCCTTGTGTTCAGGAATTGACAAAAGAAACCCTAATTGAAGTGCCACCACGCTATGTTCGCACAGACCAAGACGACCCTCCATTCAAGCTCAATGATGGGGCTGCTTATCATCGACAACCCCAACTTCCTGTTATTGATTTGCAGAAGCTGTTGTCACCAGACGATTTAGCGGAGTCCGAGCTTCTAAAGCTACACCGTGCTTGTAAAGATTGGGGTTTCTTCCAGGTGATGAATGAATAGGAAATTTACCATACAGTTACTCAAAAATGACTATGTAATATAATCTTTTTAACTTGCTTACATAATTTTGCAGTTGATAAATCATGGAGTAAGCACAAGTTTGTTGGAGAAGGTGAAGCAACAGATTGAAGAATTCTTCAACTGGCCGATGGAAGAGAAGAAGAAGTTTTGGCAAGAACCAGGAGGATTGGAAGGTTTTGGACAAGCTTTCGTTGTGTCCGAGGAGCAAAAGCTTGACTGGGGAGACATGTTTTACATGATTACACTTCCCAAACAGTTAAGGCAGCCCAATCTATTTCCTAAATTTCCGGATCAGCTCAGGTTTTTCTCCCTGTCCTATAAATTATATACTTCATTCTTACTGTTAAATCCGCGGGGTTCATTATTTTTACTTTTTTTTCTTAATCCTACAAATCTAAAGAATCAAAATGCAAAAAATTATATAAACGGAATAATCTCTGTTACTTTCTTTTCGAAATTCTATTTCGGCCTTTCAATTAAAAATTTAATAAGTTATATTGACTAGATGGAAATTATTAAGCTAGTCTTTTCCAATAGTCAGGGGATATAATTCGGTATCATTGCTTGGATATAATTGACACCAGGAAAATTAATTAATCTGCAATAATTTACCAACAAGTGTTGTTATTATAATACATGATAAAGTAATATATGAATTTCTTCAAGGCTGATGAAATAATAAGTAAAGATGGAACCCGTATAACCTAATGGAGACAAGAACAATTGCAAAAAACAAACATGCATGCTATCTTTAAATCAAATTAGGTGTGAGTGTGACAACTGAATGGACTCCTTTTTATTTTTTATTTTTTTTAAATCAATTTATTAGTATATTATAACTTTTGAGAAATGGGGAATTGAATCTAATTTATACTATTAAAATATTAGCATTCATGCTCTAATAAATGTGTTCAAAATATTTGATATTCACATTAGGCCAATGAAAAAGGTAACCTTTTTAAGTTTACAAATGAATTCTCGACTAGTTGAATTTATTCTATATTGATTTAAACTATAATTTATTAGAGCATTCATTAAATCAAAATGAAAAAAAAAAAAATACAGGCATTAAAGCTCTTAGAAATTACGTTATCTTCTTCTTAACGATGCATGACAATTGCATGAATTTTGCTACTAAAAATAAAGGCGTTTTGCTCCACGACTTGCGGTTGATCTCGATTTTTTTACCGGTAAATGATAACCATCCATGTTTATCATTGTTAATTAGCTTTGCTCAATATAGTTAAGTTTGAATTCCGATTCCATCATTTAATCCTCTTTAAGTAATTGCCCTATTTGATGAATAAATTAGATTCGATCCCTCTTTTCATCAAATATAATGTATTTCAGTAATTAGTTCAACAATATAAAATGACTGTTAGATGATAAATTTAACATCACACCAAATTAGACAATGCCCTGATACCAGCTAGTCGTAGAGTTAAATTTAAAAAATGTAATAATAAATTTACAATATTTAATTTGCATAATTTTAAAGGACTAGATTAGGCAAAGTATTTAGTACTATCTTTAGAAGACTTTTAAGGGACACTGTAAAACATAAATATTATATACAATGAAATTGGTGATATTGAAATCTTGTTGCTAGATGAGGGAAAAAATAATTAAAAATAAAGGCCTTAACTCTACTATATTTGAAAAAGGCATGGCACAAGAACAGTAGATGGGAGCTGTGATGTGTGTATTCCTTCCATTGCCCTATCATATTTTCTTTATATTGTACTATTGCTTTCTTCTTCAAAGCCTTAGAAAGCACTCACTGTATCCAAATGATATCTATATAAGTATTTGAAATTTAAATTTCTAAATGTTATGGCATCACTTCATTTTATTACCATATACAAGTATATCCATTGCCCTATCATTTTACACTTAATATTTGAAGTTGCTAAGTCTTATACCTAATCAAACCCTTATTTGTCAAACTATAAACCAAAAATTTAACGTTAGTAGAATATCATATCCAATTAAAGTTTTACCTATCGTATTTACTATGCTTGTCACCTTTGATGATGCAATAAATAATCATTGGTCAAAAAGAATAAGTTTACATAGGATGGTAGAATTGATAAGTAAAAGTTATTATTTATGAAATTTAACAACTATAAATTTCACATATTGAGTCGAAAAATTTTCAAAGTTTTAATAGTAATTATGACATTTTTTTTATATCTTAGCCTAGCAATATTACGCTACTATATGTAATACAATAGAGAATATTTTGCTATAGTCTTTTATAGCCTTGTATCTCTTTATTCTCTCTTTCTCTATATATATCCATTTAAACATACATCTAAACCTATAACAATAGATGGTATCAAAGTCAAAATAAATTATTTTGGCCAACAAAGTTAGCAACCTTAATAGTACTCTTTTTTTTTCCCCCTTGATGCAAACACAAGAAGCTGCGTTTATCATCTCCCTATCCTTTTTCTCTAGCAAACCATTATCTCTCTATTAAGCATAGATCACTGAACCATGTATATGTATGTTTGACCTCTCTCCTCATGTGAGCCTTGTAACTTAACTATGTCTTCTTCTCCATGAAGTGCCTTAATCTTCTCCCTTAATTCCCAAAACCTCGTTGACCTAATTTTATTATCCAATATAGGTTGCAACATCACTCTTACATTTGTTTAATTTTGATTCTAATTCCAAGTTAATTAAAGCAACTTTTTTCTCTTTTATGAAGGGATACACTAGATACCTACTCCTTAGAGCTCAAAAGTCTTGCTTTAAAATTACTTTTTTACATGGCAAAAGCTTTGAAAATGGATGTCAAAGACATGATGGAGATATTTGGAGAAGGAATGCAAGCATATAGGATGAACTATTATCCTCCATGTCCACAACCTGAGCTAGTTATGGGCCTCACTCCTCATTCTGATGCTGTTGGCTTGACTATTCTCCTTCAAGTTAATGAAGTGGAAGGTCTTCAAATAAAAAAAGATGGCACGTGGGTTCCTGTTACACCGCTTCCTAATGCCTTTATCATTAATGTTGGAGACATTTTGGAGGTAATAATAGCTCTCATTTCCTCTACATACTAGTAAGATTGCAAATAAATCAAGTCGAGATGATACAATATTGAATTCGAGTTTAAGCTTAATTAGAAATCTCAAAGTTTGAGCCTAACTCAAGCTCTGTTGAGTTTATAATTTTGTGCTTAAATTTAACTCGAAGTGCCATTCAATAGGCTCAATTTTGACTCTATTAAGCTTGTTTAACTTCAATTTATCTAAAAATATGTTTTCTTTTAATTATAATAACGTTAGCATTGATACCTAAATTGGATTCAAATAATATTTATATTGACTTGAGCTTAATTAAGTTTGCAAATTGGTTAAGCTAAACACTATGAAGTCTATGTTTGATTTGATTGCTTCTCGAATAGCTTAAACTTGACTCAGCTATTCTCAAGTTGAACTCGATAAAGATTGAAAGCTTACATGAGTAATTTAACTCATTTACATCTACACATTCTAGTTAAAGTTTTTCAACTAAGATCACTTAATATCTTTGCCATCTTCAATGCACTTGTCAAACTCATGAAAAGAATCAAATGTTGAACATTACAAAATTTTTATTAAATGTACTTATATAATGCTTAGGATCATAAAATTATTTAAAATTTGGTTGGTCCGACTTTACTATGATGTCTTTACATACACATAACACTCACAAACTACATACGTGTATATGTATACAAGCAAGAGTACATCACAGATTTGTAAAAACTTTAGTATCCTATAAACATTTCAAAGATGAAGACTTAAACATTGATTCTAATTTTCCAACAAAAAAAAAAATGAAAGAAAGGTAAAAATGCAAGAAAAATGAAAGTGTTATATTGCATGGACAGCAAAAGGCAAAAAAAATAAAAAAATAAAAAAAAATAAATTTAACGTGCAAGGATACTTGTAACCACTACTAATAGTTATCCTATATCACAAGTTCATCTTTTTATTGATCCTATCTTCTATTAAGTAGTATACATAGTATTCATTTCCAATGAATCTTTTTCTTATGCTATATGCCTAAAATTAGATATCTCTTAGTAAATATTTGAAATCGAGAGATAAAGTGACTACATAGGATCTTGAATTATCACGAGAGGTAGGATGTATTTCCAAGCATGAGAAAGTCTTGTCTTTTTTCTTATTAAATGAGTGGTGTATATGTTTCCCTTCAAGTCATATTTTTAATTGATGGTTCATATCAAATGGATATGTAAGAATGATATATGTACCTAAAATAAGATGTAACACCTAATATATATTGAACTAGAAAATACTATAAAATTATATATTGGTATCTGTTGGAAATTAGTCTCCTTAATTATCTTAATGAAGAATGTGATATATAAAAAGCTAAGAATTACCAAAGTGAAGAAAATTTACTCGTTGACTGAAATTAACCTTTAACTAATTGCAAGATAAGATACGCTTTTAACATGAAGGCAATTAGATGAAGTTACTGATTAAAAAGTTACTTTCCAAAAAATATAATGCTAAGATCAGTTTTTTATGCTTGAGTGTTATACATATATTTCAACTCATGCTATATAAATGATGGGGGTGAAAATGAAATCTTCTTTCAGGTAAGGGCAAAAAAAAAAAAAAATCTTGCTATCTAGGTTTCTATTTAAAGGTTTTTCCTATATAATTGCATGTATAATGGTTATTCATCCGACTTCCTTAGTTGATTAAATTTTCTATAATGCAAAGGTTGTTACCAATGGTATATATCGAAGCATTGAGCATCGAGCGACTGTGGATTCATTGAAAGAGAGACTATCAATTGCTACCTTTTACAACCCTAATGTGGATGGAGATTTTGGTCCTGCACCTAGTCTTGTTATGCCAAGCACTCCTGCAATGTTCACAAGAATAGGTGTCACTGATTACTTCAAGGGCCTTTTTTCGCGGGAGCTTCATGGAAGGTCATACTTTGATGTGATGAGAATCCAAAAATAGGTAATACATTAAATCCACTCAATGCAAAAATAAATTAATTGAAAGGATGATAAATAAAAAATAAGGAATTGCAAATGCACTCTCAAGTTATTGATTGGATATTGATAGATCCTTTAAAGGTGTTTTTATCTTCTCAAAAATATATATATTTCCACTATCACTAAAACCCCGAATCATCACTATTTAGGATCCATTTAGTGAGGATTTTGGAATTATAGTGACAGTTTGGAATTATATACATATTTTTAGAGCGAGATGAAGCAGAGGTGTGTTAGCTTAGAAGGTCTATATGTACTTAATTAATAAAATTTGAAGTTTATTTGAATTTCTCATAAAAGAAAAAAATTACACAGCAATTTAGAAGGAAGACATTTCATTAGTATGTGTGCATCTATGTAATACACGAGTGGCTTATGTATAAACTACATTATTAACCCTAATAACTTTTATTAGGTAAATTATCAAATCTTATATTTAAGCATAAATTACTGTTACTTGCACGGAAAAAATGATTTGGTAATTTTCATGCCGTACAATTTTGTTAAATTTTGTGTTAATGGTTTCAGTGGCTCATTGGTTGGATAAACGCTACTGGAATGGCTACTTGAAATTAGGAAAATGTTACTAGTCTCTGAACTGAGGAATCAAATAAAAACTTTTAATTTTTGCATATATATTTTTTTAATGTATAATTACTATTAGAAAGCGTGAATATTTTTTTTTTTAACTTCGAGAGTACCTCTTATCTCAACTCTTGGAATAGTATTATTAGGAGGAAAAGATTACTAAAAACAGTTGGCACAAGCTATATCAACAAATCAAGTAACTCTTGTTACAAGCAACACCAACGAAAACCTTTATGGTCTGTCCATTTTTCATCTTTTTGGTATTTCTTTTACTATTTAAATTTGTGTGTTTATCAAAATAAGATATTAAAAAAAATAAAATTATAAATATATATATCCTAAATATATAACGAACCCCTGTAAAATTAACATATTTATTCTTTATTTGGTTTATTAAAAATCCATATAAAGTTTTCTTTTCTCAATAATTAAATTATTATTTTTCAACTTTTCCATTAGAAGAAGAAATTGTCCATATTTAGATTTTGTTTTGGTCAGATCCATTTGATCTTAATAAGCCACTCAATAATTGTGGAACAAGTGAGGAATGTTGATGGGAACGAGAAATGTTTTGATAGAGCCAAATCAACATGCTAACTAGATAAGTTTCTTCGAAGACATTCAATAAAATTAGAACGACTAGGTAAGTATCATGTAGTATCAGCACTAGGTATTATCCCCAGGATGGTGGTTAAAGGAGGCCCTGATTGGTAGAAAGAAAAAACTAACGGCACCATTGGCGTTATCTCATACTTGGAAAAGAAATAGAAAGAATAATAAATATATTGATAATTTCAACCTTTTACTTCTAAACTGGCGTACCACACCCGATATGAGACGATTCATCTGTCGATAAATATGACTTTTCTGTTGGTGTAAATTATGTTTCACCAACAATACACAGCATGTATATAAAGAAATGATCCATCGGTAATATGACACACCATGAATGCAGCTCAGGGACCGGCATCTTCTGTTTGTATGTTAATCCTACAAAGAGTACAAACTGTCAAAATTGTAATCCTGATGGATCTGCGATCGGATATGTCAAACCCGACCCATATGAATCCTATTAAAACATATTATCCGTACCATGTTAACAGATAGTCACTGCGAAATCAGGCGGGAGAGGGAAGGAACAAACAGACAAACAACTCTATTTATGTAAACAATTAAAGGAGAAGCTCAGCTCACAAGAGAAATTCATAAGAACATTACGTGTAACGATAAATGAACTATTCTCGAGTTTCTTGCGAACAAGATCAACAATTGAGTTTTAAGTCAGTAAAGAGAGCACTTGCAAATGAATGATTGGCGATAAGACTGAAAATCAAAATGCTATTAGTCATGTTTCTCTGCTCCATTTCTCCGTGGATTTTTCCCTTTAGAACACCCTCTCGATCTTTTATTTTCTTTATACGAATACTGTAGTTATAATCTGTAGAACAAATATTGAATCAATGAATCTGAATTGTATAAACTAACGAAACAGGATTTTGAATGAACAAAACCTTGTTAGAGCAGGTCACGAGAGGACCAAAAATAGTCGAATATATCAACTCCTCTGGAATACGGGTGTTCGGATTAGGGACTCATCTAGTTCCTGTCAAGATACTCAGCGACATGTATGACATACGTTCCTATGGACGATCCATTGAAATATTGTGTTCTTTGCTATATTCACCATGCCCCCGACCATGCCAGCTGCTCTGTGACCGATTGAAAAACTCGGAACTGTACTCTTGACTACCAAATGCCATCCTACGAAACATTCTGATCTGCGCAGATTGTTCTCTTGAATCATATATTTCACTTTGGCCGAGTCTCATTCCATTGCTAAGGTCTGACATTGCATCCAAAGAATCTAATGCTCTAACCACCTGTGATGGTAGGTTGAGAATACCATATATCAGAAAGGGAATATTCATATAGCTAGACATGTCGAGAACAAGAAAACAAAAGGCTGGTAATGTCGACAGAAATAGCTACTTGACTCGTGCGTGGCCTCTTTGCAGCTGAATGCCGTACACAAGCTGCAGCTGCCTCTATCATCCGAAACATTTCACTAGCTATATAGTTCTTTTCAAGCTTTGGATCTGCTAATGCTTCAAAGTCTTCATCCTCCAGTGCTTGGACAAGCAAGGGTCGAGCCTGAAAGACAAGGTTGGACAATAAATATTTTGCTCTTTGTCATGACTTAGTAGAAGAAATCATTGTCACTCTTTCTTCCTCACCATCCACTGCTTATTTCACAATAAAATTTTGATGAGAAGGCAATGGAGTGTGTGAATTTCCTTTTTCCTGCTTGTTGATAGAAATTGAATAGTACTGATCTCGGCACATATAACATGATGGATAATTGCTAATGTTTAAGAGATAACAGAAGAATAAACAGTGATATCTGGCCAAATTAAAGATACTCCTAACCACAAAAAACTGCATGTACTTAAGAAATGCAGTGGATCGAAAGGAGTAAAGGGGTGATTATGCATGAAGAAAGGGATAAGTATATCACGACTAAGAAGAGTGCATCGTGAAGAAACACATGGTCACCACATGGAGGAGGAGTTTATACGACCTTGCTATCCCCCTAGCATAACTCATCCTTTACAAGATTCTTCATCAAATTGAAATTGAATAATGACATGAATTGCCAAGCCATTTAAAGGCTAAACAGCAGCTTTCTTCCTAGTTGTTTCTCCAACTAGCTTCGTCAGCATAAAAAGCAAAAACCAAATCTCAGAGAAAGATCATGGCTACCTTGCATAGTTTTTTTCTTTCCCCTTTTTAACCATATAAAACCGAATAAGAAGAACAGAAACTCCATCAGAATTGAAGGATATAAGTAGCCGAAAAGGCCAATTGGGAGATAATGCTAGTACATAATTGGTAAGTTGTAAGATACATGAAAAGGCAATATGTTGACAAAAAATTACTCAACTTGAAAAGCCTTTTGCCCAGATTTACATGCCAATATAAGGACGTAGAATATAAAATGGCATGGAAAAACAACCAAAATCTATCATGTCTAGTCAACCATGAGAATGCACCCCATGTTATTTAAAATTAATGCAGCAAAGCTTGAGTTCACAAATAAAAAATCATCAAAACCACTAAAAGAAAACAAAGAAGTGTAGGACTTCCACTCTAGGTAAATGCAACTCCATGACTGTTGAAGCAAGGTCATAGATAGAAGAGGTGGACATAGTAAAACAGGGAAGCAACATTTCAAAGAAAATGAAGTCAAGAAAAGCATAACTACAACAGAGTCAAAGGTACAAGTACAGACTTCTTCCAGAGACGAGAATTAAAATAAGATGTAAGAGGACAACCGTAGAAAAACACTGTTCAAGTTCATCAACTTCACTTTCAATAAGCTTTGATAGAGGACCTGTGACCAAATCTCGTCATACTTAGATCAGGTTGAAATTTAATCTGCTTACGTATTCAACTAGGCTTTCGTCCCCAAGAGGCTGCAATGCATAAACTGGTTTGCGACCAGTAATTAATTCCAGAAGCACAACACCGAAGGAAAAAACATTAGATGTTTCCGACAACTTTCCACTTGTTGCGTACTCTGGAGCCATGTATCTGAGATCATCAAATCCCATTAGCGCAATGTTAAGGCAAATTAATTGGAAGGATATATAGAATCGGACTTATCCCATATGACTCCAGAGATTTCTAAACGATTGTGTTGAAGTGCTCACGATCATAGAATTTATTGGCCAATTATGATCAGTCTGTTGTTAAAAGTCCGGTGGTGGAAAAGAGTGAGATGAGTAATTTTCAGCAGAGTCTGATGGTCCGGGCATTGAGGAAGCTATCTATAAAGAGAAATAGAGAAGTGGAGGAACTAAGTTGTGTTAAAAAATTATGTTTGGAGTTGCCTAAGGAGGACAAGAAGGAGGAGGAAACGCTGGCACTTAGTTCTGTGCAGATCCAGCCAAGTTTTTCAGTAGGATGTGGTGACCCAAAAAAAGGAAAGAGGAAGTTGACTAGGAAGGGAAGTACTAAGAAGTCACATGATGCCATAGGGAGGATGTGTTGGTTGAAGTGCTGATACAGCAGGCCGTAAATGCTTTGATGGGCGGTGGTGGCTGGCCCCAAACAGCCCAAGGGACCAATGAAGTTCTTGTGTTGGAAGTGTAAATGATTGGGGTCCTCCTTGACAGTTGAATATTTTCTTGGGCTTGTCAATAAGCACAATCCGTGCAAGGTGTTTTTGATGGAAACGAAAAACAAAAACAAAAACAAAAACAAAAATGTCGATAGTTTGAGAAGGAAACTTTGGTTAGGGGGGCTCCTATTAAGTTCCCCCAACTGGTTTGGCGGGGGATCATACACTTTGGTGGAATAGTGACTTAATGGTGGAAGTACAAGATGCAACCAGCAATATAATAGCAGCCACCATACTCTCCTATAAGTTTTAAAGGTAAAACTGAACTTTGGACCGAGATAGTTCAAATAGCAAGTGTAGTAGAAGGCCCTTGGATTTGTGCAGGTACTAGATCTTATATGAACATGAAAAAAGTGGTGGCAAACGGAGAAATAGGAATCATATGGAAGGCTTTCATAAGATGATATCCAAAGCAAACTTGATAGATGCTGGGTTTGAAGGTCAAAAATTCACTTGGCAAAATAAAAGATCTGATGGTGTTCCAGTAAAGAAACGAATTGACAGAGCTTTGATTTCTAATGATTGGATGTCCAACTATCCAAAGACAAAAGTTATACACCTTACAGCAATAGGGTTGGATTACTCACCTTGGCGGGTAAATATTGGGAAGTCGAAAAAGATGTCAAAGCGTAGATTCCGGTTTGAGAACATGTGGACTAGTGAAGGGTGCAAAGAGGTTGTAGCTAGAAGTTGGACTGAGATGGGAGGAAGATCCAGCACAGAATCAGCCTTAATTAATTTGGATCGCTGTACTGAAGGTTTAATTAATTGGAGCCAAACTGCTGTGCCAAATAACAAAATACAAATAGAAAAACTTACACAACAGCTGGCACATCTACAGAACAGTAAAGTAGCTGATCAGATTGGTGCGGAAGATGAAATCATTAAAGAAATCAAAGAACTTTGGGAAAGAGAGGAAATTTTCTGGCACCAAAGATCACGAGAGAATTGGTTGAATTATGGGGATCGTAACACATCATCTTTTCATAAGACTACTTTGAATGGAAGAAGCAGAAACAACATTGCTCATATCAAGGATGAACATGACCGATGCTTAAAGGAGTAGGAGGATATTGCCGACGCTTTTGTAAATGACTTTCAAGAATTGTTTGGGGAAAGGAACAATAGTAATTGGCAGCATGTGCTGGATTGGATTGAAACAGTTTTTACACAATATGACACTATGCCAGGCGATTACTAAGAAGGAAATAAAAGAAGTAGTGCTGCAAATGGGGGCATTGAAGGCTCCAGGTCTGGATGGTTTTCCCAGTGTCTTTTATCAATCACATTAGTCAATCATTGAAAGAACCATTGTCAAAGCGGTCTTGCAATTTTTTGAGTTAGGTATGTTTACTAAGTCTGTCAACCCTATAGATTTGGTTTTGATCCCAAAAGTTCCTAACCCAACTTTGGTCACTCAATATAGGCTCCTTAGTCTATGTAATTTCCTTTATAAAATCATTTAAAAAATTCTAGTTAATAGATTAAAACCATTTCTTCAAAGTTGTGCGTCAAAAAATCAAAGTGCATTTATTTCAGGTAGGTTGATACAAGATAATATGCTTATAGCTCATGAACTTTCTCACCATCTAAAAAAATAAGAAAAGAGGAAAAATATATGGTTGTGCTCTTAAATTGGATATGAATAAGGCCTATGGTTAGGTTGAGTGGGATTTTCTCAAAGGTGTTGTAGAGAAATTGAGGTTAAATAGCAAATAGATCAATTATATTATGATGTGTGTAACAACTGTGGAATTTATTATTGTAGTGAATGGAGGTGCATTTGGGAAGGTAGTACCAAAGTGTAGTTTAAGACAAGGAGATCCATTGTCTCCTTATCTTTTTACTCTAGTTATGGGTGTGCTTTCAAAGCGTTAGAGCCAGCTAAGATAAGAATACTAACTACAAGGATTACAACCTACTCCCCATTGTCTTGAGATTACACATCTCTTGTTTGCTAATGATTCCTTGTTCTATCTTAATATCTCAAATAGAAAACATTGAAGGTTTTGTTAGAGTTTTAGACGGGTACTGTATAGCATCTGGGCAGGTGGTGAATTTAGACAAATCAAGTCTTTTTTTTAGCAGGAATACACCAATTAATATTTAGCATGACATAGTACGATTGTTACACATTGACATCATAGAGGATCTAGGGTGTTATTTAGGTTTACCTACACTTTAGGGGAGATAATTGAGGCACTAAAATATGTGAAGGAGAAGATTGAGGTCAAATTACAAGAATGGAAGCAAAATATTTTGAGTCTAGTAGGTAAAGAGATTCTAATAAAAGCGGTAGCTCTTGTTATCCCAACCTACTCAATGAGATGTTTTAAATAACCCCTAAAATGGTACAACTAGGTAAACTCCTTGATTGTGAACTTTTGATGGAGGTAGCATAAACAAGAATTCAAAACTCACTAGGTTAGTTGGTTAAAGTTAGATTTACCAAAGGAGAGAGATCGGGTAAGGTTTAAGAACTTGCATCTCTTTAACCTAGTTAATTACAAGACTTGCATAGAGAATGTATAATAACCCAAATGCTCTCTAGGTAAGGTTGCTAAAGGGTTTATATTACCCGGATACAGAATTTAGGAAGGCGAGGATAGGGGGAAGGGCTTCATAAGGTTGGTTAAGTATTATAGAGGGTTGGAATATGCTATTTAAAGGGTATATTTGTAAAAATACTACGAAAATAAGGTGTATGTGGAAAAATTTACAGGATTAATATAGCGAAGGTGCACGTGCCTTCACTGTACAATTGATTTTTGTACTGTACACGCTTTCGATACAAAAATCATTTATAAGGAAGGCGCGATTCATACATATACCTTTCTTAATGAAGAAAGTGCATGGCTAATTTACACCTTCTTTACTAAGGAAGCCGTACGCATGAATCGCGTCTTCCTTGTAAATGATTTTTGTATTGAAGGCACGTGTGCAAGTACTAAAAACAACCATATAGTGAAGCCATGCATCTTCTTCTTCAACACCCGTTCATGTTGTTGCTTATTTGTTATGAAATGTATGGAAAAGTGGCAATTAATCAAACAATATTTGATCTATTTTATATTCATTCTTTCGAGAATAGTGTAATATCATATTAGATCAATTCTATAAGTTAAGAATGCTGATGCTTGTTTTCATTTAGTTTATTGCCTATGCAAAGTATTCTTGTAACAGGTTAGCTAAAATGGTTTTGTAGACTACCTAACACAACCAAACCTATAAAAGTAGATATAATATATACAAAGTATATTTGCAATCAACGATTAGTAATAAGTGAATAACAATCCAATATGAAATATCATTTACAAAAAACATTTACAGAATGAATAATAGATGTGAAGGATACATAATCATCCAACTAGGCAATACAAGGGTAGTCATTTACAACAACTTCTTCTTAGGTCTTGTTAGTTGTTTTCCAAAGCAAGCAAGTAATAATAGCCTACAAATTGATGTTCCTTTAGATGGCTCAGGCTTTGATGAATGAGAAGGAGTATCATTGAACTCCTTAGGAGGAACTAGAGTAGGTGATTATGGTGGTAGCTGGGCAACACCCTCCCCCATATCAGATGTCTAAGGCCAATAGTACACCGCTTTTAAGAAGCTGGCGATGTTTGCTACAGATAGATATAACTGTAAGCACCTGGAGTATAGAAGGAGCTAAGACTAGAACTAAAGGCATTAATAAGTGGTACACTACTACCAATCTCGCCTAAGTCCTTGGAATGGCGAGATCTTGATGTCATATCATTGTCTTGCTGTCCTTGACCACATGCTTGTCCTGGTTGACATCTTCTCATACGAACTTTAGCATCCACTCGCGGGCAAGGGGCATGTATAAGGTTCGAATCAGCTAGCTGATTAGTGTCGAGTTTGAATTTTGGTTTTCTATTTAAAATTGATTTCTCTATTTCTGATTAATATTAAATCTTAACCTGTTTAATATTAACCATCGACTAAAGAAATTGGGAAATTTTAGTTTTTTTTTTTAAAAAAATTTTTGGAGTCGCTACTCGACCGAAATCAGGAAAAAGAGAAATCGTAATCAATAGGTGGATTGATTACGATTTAGCTACTAGTCTTTCAATTTAAATGAAAGACCAAAGGGTTCCGAATACGGAGGTTTACCGAAATTAGGATTATTCTTTTAATTATAATATTTAAAAATAAAAAAAATCAAAAGAAAAAAAAAAAACCTAAGTTCATACAAATTTTATCGTCGCCCCGAAGGTACCTACATACCCATTAGCCGGGATCAGATGATCGTAGTTTTTTCCAAAAAATCTTTAGTGTATTGGTTGATTTTAATTATGAAAGAGAAAAAATCAACTGAGTTTACATGTTTAATTAATTTAACTTATTTTAAAAAAAATCTGAAGAGGATTCTAACTCGTAAGTGGTCAAAAGACTTTCTAAAGTATCTTATTGTAAAATAAGGCTTCTTTTTATTAATTTTTTATTTGTAAAAACATTAATAATTTTCTATATGAGGATTTCTAAAAAAACCTAATTCTAAAAAAAAATTTCAAAACTAATATCTATATATATATATATATATAGGTACATATTTATATTACTACTCTTAAATCAATACTTAATCTATAGGAAACTAATGTTAAAAAGAACACCCTAGCTAATATATATCTATATCTCCACTTATTAACCAATTACCCATCTAAATAAAACTATATTGTATAATATACTTGATATCGATAAGAAAACTAATAGTAAAAAATAATGTGGTAATGTAGAGAATTCTAAAAAAATTAATACTAAAAAAATAACTAACTAATATATATATATATATATATATATGTTATAAACTGTAATTGACTAACTAACGATATAGTAATATAATAATAATAACGATAACAACCAAATAAAAAAAAGAACTGCACCTGATTGCTTTGTGGAGAAACTGCCTACTACTACTTGGACGTTGGTTCAATCGCTAATCACATAGCCTGGACAGAACTTGGTGTGGATGAGATGATTCATCACATTAGTCTCGAGAGTAAGTTCAATACACTAATAAGGATTTAAGTGTACCGAATAAAATAGAATACCGATTTAGAACTAAAAGCGATAATTATGATACTCGAGACTAATGTGATGAATTTCTCGTTTGTGTTCAAATCGCATTTTTAAAATTTATATATAATACTCGTGGTTAGAACTGATTTAAAACTTAAACCGGAATCGGATTTGGAAACCAAACCTTAAACTAACCTAGGATTAATTAATAATAACTAATATGTATATACGAAGAATTGTGTTAAATCATAATTTAAAGTATATATATATATATATATATATATATATATATCATCAAAATATAAATACTAAAGATCATATTGATATTATAGGGCACATGGAGATGAGTCGACATGCAGTTGGTTGAGTAAGCAACCAAGGTTACCAGGTGTAATACTCCTTATATGCCTGGAGAGAGGAACTCTAATCATCGAGGCGCTTTTTGGTGTAGCAGTTCGGAGTACATCGAAACTTCAGAGTTAAGCGTGCTCATGCTGGAGCAATCCCAGGATGGGTGATCTCTTGGGAAGCAACTGCACCAAGGGACAAAACCGTGCGGCGTTTCATGTCAAAGCAGACAATACCTCGGTGGAAGTAGTTCTGGCTGGGTCGTTACAGAATGGTATCAGAGCATTCCACCAGCTGGAAGGGCGAGGCTCTACCTGGTGGTTGTCTTGGACCTGTGTAACGAAACTGACGAGGGCATCAGTTCTGTAAGGGGAGTGGATTGTAATACTCCTTACATGCTTGGAAAAAGGAACTCTAATCATCGAGGCACTTTTTGGTGTAGCGACTCGGAGTACGTCGAAACTTCGGAGTTAAGCGTGCTTATGTTGGAGCAATCCCAAGATAGGTGACCTCCTGGGAAGTAGCTGCACCATGGGACAAAACCGTACGACGTTTCATGCTAAAGCGGACAATACCTCGGTAGAAGTAGTTCCGGCCGGGTCGTTACACCAGGTAAGTTGGGATTAATATGTTACTGTATTTCTGAGTACTAGTTTGTAGTATTTAAAGGCTTGAAATTGTACTCGATTGTGTTTGTTAGATAGTCGACTGTGTACATGTGTTTGTTTTGGAGTTGATGATGCGATTTGATTTACCTCTCTAGCTTGTATTGTATAACTTGTATGAAATAATTAAGTACCTTAAATTGGACCTAATTAAATATATGACTTATAAACATAAATCCGACCTGCAAAGCAACCCAATAGGGGAATATTAGGATTCTCCAACCAAATACCAAGATTCTTTAGCCAAACACCGACCCTTTCAAAAGAGATAGCATTGAAGAGCACAATTGATCTTTTCTTCATCCTTAATTAAACTGAGTGACAGGTGAAGAGATCGTGGCAAGAGTGAAGTTAATGGTTTGAAGGCACTGGCAAGAAGAGGAGTGTTTCAATTGCATAATCTTAGGTTTGGTTGTGAGCTATTGTATTAATAGATACCCCTCAACTCAGATTAAAACGGGTGCAATTTCTCTAATCTTACGACGGGCTAGACAACATTGTGCGATGGCATATGCTTAAACATGTATTGCACTTAATAATTTGGTTGATAATCCTATTTGTGTTTATTATCTAGATTAGAGTAGGTGTAATTTCTTTAATCTCACAACGGGCTAACCAATATTGTGAGATAGCATATGCTTGAACATGCATTGCACTTAATAATTTGGTTGATAACCCTATTTGTGTTTGTTGTATGGTTTTGAGTTTCTATCTCAACTTACTAAGCTGTAGTTATTCACATCTCTATAGACTCGTTACAGGTACTAGTTAGAAAGTGACTTATAATTATCTTGAAATTAGCAACTACTGGATCCTAGGGAGTGAGGATATAAACTGAAAACCGGATACACTCTCAAGTATAGATTATTCTTTAAAGAATTTAGTATTAATTTACAAATTCCTTAAATAGATTAGGATTTAGTTGCTAAATCTTGTAAAGATACTCGGGTTATTTCAGTATAAGTATATATCTTTCTTAAGTTCATAAGTAAATAACATACTCAATTTATGAACTGTTTACTTCAAAGCAAGTTACTCTTAGACGTTTTGTGTAAATTAGGTCTAAGATGATGGATGTATGGTCAGCTTTTATCTCAAAATAGTTTACACGATAGAATTATTACGACTTTATCGTTTCGGAGTGTAACACTTATGCCTCCTTTGCCCTGATCAGATGAAGGGCCAAAGGCTTAATGCACCTTGCTAGCCAAAGAGGTTAAGCCTCTTGCATCTCACCTCACATCTACTACACCTACTTGATCCCCCTGTCATTAAGCTTGGACACCTTTGCCTCGGGTCCTTGTCAAGTCAAACTCCAGTTACAATGGCAATGAGACTAGCCTTCCCTTCTCCTTACCTTCACAATGGTAATGAGACTATAGGGGGGTTTAGGTATTGACTCCTCAAGCCAATGCCCACCTAGTCAAACATAGGGCCCAAACACTTATCTTTTACATTAAGCTTTTCCCCCTTCTTGCTTGGCATCAGCTTAAGCCCATTGTACTGTCTAGCCTACTATGATGGCCTATAACAATTAAGACTTTGCGGATAAGGCTGGATGACTAGGTCAATCAACTACTTCCTATAACTGGGGACCATGTCGGAGTTTCATGACTCCACTACCTACTATGTGTGAACGTGGCCTCTGCCTACTAACAGATCTCCAACCGCCACCTCTATTCTACAAATACTAGTTTATCACCCAATAATAAACCACTTAATATTTGCGCACTTAAGTCTACATACTACTCTTGAGTACTCTTACTTCTAAAACACTTGACTAACTTAAACATTGGAGTAACCATGCTAAACAACCTCGATGCCCTCTCACTATGCTCTCTTTTGCAGGCTCACTCACTTACACAAAGTCCAATCCCAACCAAATCTCTACTAGCAAATCTCTTCAAATGAGAGTATCAATATTAGAAGTCAACAAAAATTACTCTAGTAAAATGAAAAGCAATAGCAATGACAAGAAAAACAAATTAAATGTTATCTAATAGAATCTATCGGCTATATAAAATCTTTATTGTAACTGATCTCTAGCGCCCATGTCTTCCATGAGGTCCATAAATAAAAGGCTTTTGCTTAATGCTATGTTTGGCACCAAGGAAGGAACAAGGGAGGAAGGTAAGAGAAAAGAATATGAAGAAAAGGAATTATGGAAGGGACCAATTCCTTCTAATATGTTTAGATAAAGAAGGAAATGAAAATAGAAGGAATATTAATCATTTATAAAGACAAAAGAAGATATAGTATAAATCTATCGATATACTCATAAAAAATAATGACAGCATGTAAATAGAAGGGCAATTAGGTCACGGTAAAAAATTTCTCTTCATTCCTTTCTATTTCTCTTTAATTTTTAAGGAAAAGTCTATAGGTGGGACCCAATTAGTCTTTTTCCCTCTATCTTCCACTCTTTCCATTTTCCTTTCGCTAAATAATGGAATCACAATATTTTTGACCCTATTTTCTTCTTCTCCCATTACCTCACTAGAAAAAGAAAATAAAAAAGAAGGCTTTTTAAGTACAAAAATCAAATAGAAATTAAAAAATAGAAGTTCAAAACAATTTTTTCTAGAAGCACTTTGGGACAAACAAACTACTTGGCAAAGAACAACATTTCTTAAAGAACAACTTTTCTTAAAAAAATGCATTATTAGCTTTCTTTCCCATTGACAATTACGACAAAAGTTTCTAATAATCATTTTCCACTTATAAGCCTAAAGCAAGATGGGTCCTAAGTATAGGTCGGCTTCAAATTGGAGACCTAGCCTAAAATTGGATCGATAAGGCCAAACCTACCTACAAAGTTCAATACTGTGCTTAGATCTATCAGGTTGATGGAACCATTCTAGATCCCAGGTTTGGATTCAGAGATTCGATGGGTGTAGACCTTTACATAAAAGAGAAAAGAGAAAAGAAAAGAGAGAAGGTATGAAAAAAAAAAAAAATAGACATACTAAAACTAAATATATATTGAAAATTGAAATTTTGAATAATATAGAAAATTTGAACTAATAAAATTATTTCTTATTCATAGTATTAACACTGTTTGGATTGAAGAAAAGAAAAGGGAGGGAAGAAAATAGAGAGGAAATGTTTCCTCCTTGATTCATTCCCCTTATTTGGAAAAAGAAAGAAAAATGGAGTGAAAGAAATTTTTACTCAAATTTTTCCATAGATCTCGCCAAAAACCATATCTTCCCATTTGAAGAGAATTAAGATAAAAAAATGTTTGAATTTACTTAAATAACTTTTTATAAAAAAGACATTGTAAAATTTTAAGGTTACTTTGGTACTTTAACAAATTTTAAAAAATATCTAATACACTTTCCATTCACAATCATTCATTCCTATTTTCTTTTTATCCAAACAAATATTTTTCTTTTATCTTCATTCCTCCCTATTTCATCCCTTTTCATTTTCTTTCTTTTTGATTACTTTCTCTCATTCTAAACATAGTGTTGATGTGTTACCTAGCAATATATTTCACGTTGATAATACTGCAATTAAAATTGGATGTGGCTGTATATAGAAATAATTGCATATTATCAACAACTACTTCACATAATGGACTAAAAGTTTATATTAATTTTGAATTCATTTTTTCATGGTAATTTTATTTATTATAAGTTATAATTTTTTTTTTAATATTTAAGGTATCATGATCCATGAGTCCAAAAGAATAATTGTACTAACTATGAAGTTATGATTCAGGAACTCTGTAATGATTACGTACCACTTTAAATTATATAAATCCGTTTCGACCATTTGTATTTTAATCAGGGGCTTGGATTACTGGGAAGGTTGCATAACATTTGATTCGTGTGGCCCATCAGATGATCCCATAAGCTATCATATTCTTATCTCTTTGCCGCGATAAAAATTTCAATCTTGCTAATACAAGGTATAAATGAATTAGTGGTATGTAAATAATAATAAGTTTGAATACGTAAAAATATAAATAATATTTTTTTTTTAAATTTATACTCTATCGTTGGTACTTATATTTTAGTCATCTAAACATATGATATATTAATATTATTAAAAAAAATTTCCTTTATAAAAACAATTTTTTTGTTTTTCCATTTTCCATTAGGAATCCCTACCAAATTCATGTAAGGTACATAGAGTGGACAAACATATATTTCATATACAGTACTCGAGAACCAATTAAAAATCTACCAATACACAATTTTTAATATATTATTCCATATCATTGGACATTTGTAAAATTAATTTGTTGAAATTGTGATAAAAGAAAAAAGAAAAGAAAAAGATCCCACACCCCTTAAGAAGGAGAAATAAGAATATCTCATAATGTGATAAGTTGTAAGGTTAAATACTTTATACTAATGTGATGAATTGTAAAGTTAAATTAGTTTAAGATATTTTTATATAAACAACTCACATATGAAAAAAGATCATCTTTCAAAATACACTAGCATTCAATTTACCATGATTCTAATAAGTGGTATCAGAGCTTAATAGCGAAACAATAAAAACCAAATAATAAAAGATTCAAGACTCAAAGTAAAAAAATATATATACATTGAAGACCTAAGACCTCTAAAGGTAAGTCAAAACTGTAAACTAGGCCATTGGGACTCGAAGGGGGAGTGTTAAAAGATTTGATAAAAGGAAAGAAAAAAAAAAGGAAGTCGACATCCCTTAATAAGGATAAATAAGAATGCCTTAATGTGATAAGTTAAACAATTTTTTTTCTTTTTTTGAGTAAGAAAAGTCAATGGTGAGTTGTAAAATCAAAATTGATTTTAACTTAAATAACCCACACATAAAAATAATCGATTTTCTAAAACACACTGGAACTCTCACACGGCACTTGTATAAGGCATTCCACAATTTTAACATAATTAAATAAAATGAGTCAATCATAGTGTGATTTCAAGGATTTACGTGGTAGGTGCCGACACAATCAAACAAATCTATAAAACGAAAAACACGGAACTTGGCATATCATGTCTCCACCATGTGACATGGAAATAAATCATGCTAATCACACGACATATTGGGCCGCCACTTCGATACTGAATGACTCTTAGATGATGAAGCAAGAAGAAAGGTGCCCCCATGAACAGATTATCGAAAGCGACCCAATTTTATAAATAACTGGACAAGATGATGCATTTGGAGCCAGACAGGTAGGTTGTAATGGAAACAAACAAGACATCGTTTGGTATTTCACTTCCTGTGCCTTGTGTTCAGGAATTGACAAAAGAAACCCTAAGTGAAGTGCCACCACGCTATGTTCGCATAGACCAAGACCCTCCATTCAAGCCCAATGATGGGGCTGCCTATCATCAACAACCCCAAGTTCCTGTCATTGATTTGCAGAAGCTGTTGTCATCAGGCGATTTAGCGGAGTCTGAGCTTCTAAGGCTACACTGTGCTTGCAAAGATTGGGGTTTCTTCCAGGTGATGAATGACTAGGAAATTTACCATACAGTTACTAAAAAACGACTATGTAGTATAATCTCTTTAACTTGCTTACACAATTTTGCAGTTGATAAATCATGAAGTAAGCACAAGTTTGTTGGAGAAGGTGAAGCAACTGATTGAAGAATTCTTCAAATGGCCAATGGAAGAGAAGAAGAAGTTCTGGCAAGAACCAGGAGGATTGCAAGGCTTCGGACAAGCTTTCGTTTTCTCCGAGGAGCAAAAGCTTGATTGGGCAGACATCTTTTATATAATCACGCTTCCTAAACAGTTAAGGCGACCCAATCTATTTCCTCAATTTCCGGATCACCTCAGGTTTCTCCCTATCCGATAAATTATGTACTTCATTCATACTGTTAAATCCGCGGGGTTCATTATTTTTATTTTTTATTTTTTTCTTAATCCTACAAATCTAAAGAATCAAAATGCAAAAATTACGAAATAATCTCTATTGCTTTCTTTTCGAAATTCTATTTCGGCCTTTCAATTAACAATTTAATAAGTTATATTGACTAGATGGAAATTATTAAGCTAGTCTTTTCCAATAGTAGGGGGATATAATTCGGTATCATTGCTTGGATATAATTGACACCAGGAAAATTAATTAATCTGCAATAATTTACCAACAAGTGTTATTATTGTAATACATGACAAGGTAATATATGAATTTCTTCGAGGCTATAACCTAATGGAGACAAGAACAATTGTAACAAACAAACATCCATGCGAATTATGTGTGGGTGTGACAAATGAACGGACCCCTTTTTCATTTTTTTAATCAATTTATTATTATATTATAATTTGAGAAACGAGGAATTTAATCTAATTAATGCTATTGGAATATTATTGGAATATTAAAATTCATACCGTTAAACTATTAAAAATATAATGAGCGTACTTAAAATATTTAATGCTCACATGAGGCAAATAAAAAAGGTAACCTTTTTAACTTTACAAATGAATTCCTGACATGTATAACTTATTATATATTGATTTAAACTATAATTTGTTAGGGCATTCATTAGGTCAAAAAGAAAAAAAAAAAACACGGGCATTAAAGCACTTAGAAATTACATTATCTTCTTTACCAATGCATGACAATTGCATGAATTTTGTGACTAAAAATAGAGGCGTATTGCTCCACAATTTTGTGGTTGATCTCAATTTTTTTTACCGGTAAATGATAACCATCCATGTTTATCATTGTTAATTAGCTTTGTTGAATATAGCTAAGTTTGAATCCCCAATCCATCATTTAATCCTCTTTAAGTAATTGCCATCTTTGATGATGCAATGAACAATCATTGGTCAAAAAGTATAAGTTTAGATAAGATAGTAGAATTGATGCGTAAAAATTTGATTATATATGAAATTTGTTCCATATGTAGAGTTGAAAATTTTTCAAAGTTCTAATAGTAATTATGACATTCTTTCTACATCTTAGCCTACCAATATTATGCTATTATATGTAATACAATAGAGCATATTTTGCTATAATCTTTCACAGTCTTGTATCTCTTTATACTCTCTTTCTATATGTACATCCATTCATACATACATCTAAATCTATAACTATAGATGGTATCAAAGTCAAAATAAATTATTTTGGTCAACATAGTTAGCAACTTTAATAGTACTCTTTTTTTTTTTTCCTTGATGCAAACACAAGACGTTACATCTATCATATTCCGATCCTTTTTCTCTAGCAAATTTTCATCTCTCCAATCAACATAGATCATTAAAGCTTGTATGTCTGACCTCTCTACTCATGTGAGCCCCATAAATTAACTACATCTTCTTCTCCATAAAGTGCCTTAATTTTCTCCATCAATTCCCAAAACCCCATTGACCTAGTTTTATTATCACTCTTACATTTGCTTAACTTTGAATCTAATTCCCAAGTTAATCAAAACACCATTTTCTTTCTTATGAAGGGATACATTGGATACTTACTCCTCAGAGCTCAAAAGTCTTTCTTTGAAATTGCTTTTTCACATGGCAAAAGCTTTGAAAATGGATGCCAAAGACATGATGGAGTTATTTGAAGAGGGAATGCAAGCATTTAGGATGAACCATTATCCTCCATGTCTACAACCTGAGTTAGTTATGGGCCTCACTCCTCATTCTGATGCTACTGGATTGACCATTCTCCTTCAAGTTAGTGAAGTGGAAGGTCTTCAAATCAAGAAAGATGGCACTTGGGTCCCTGTTACACCTCTTCCTAATGCCTTTATCGTTAATGTTGGAGACATTTTGGAGGTAATAATAGCTCTCATTTACTCTACATACTAGTAAGGTTGTAAATAAATCAAGTCAGGATGATACAATGTTGAGTTAAAGTTTAAGCTTAACTAGAAATCTCAAAGTTTGAGCCCAACTCAAGCTTTGTTTAGCTTCGAACTTTGAGCTTAAACTTAACTCGAAGTTTCATTCAACAAACTCAATTTTGACTTTATTAAACTTATTTAACCTTGCTTCATCTAAAAATATATTTTCTTTTAATTATAATAATATTAGTATTAATACTCAAATTGTCTTCAAATAATTTTTGTATTAACTCGAGCTCAATTAAGTTTGTGAGTTAGTTAAGCCAAATACTATAATGTTCGAGTTCAACTTGATTAGTTGCTTGAATAGCTCAAATTTGACTCAACTGTTTTCAAGTCGAACTTTATAAAGATCAAAAGCTCACTTGAGTAATTTAACTCATTTACATTCATACATACTAGTTAGAGTTTTCAACTAAGATCACTCAATATCTTACCTTCTTCTTTGCACTTGTCTAACTCATGAAAATAATCAAATGTTGAACATTACAAAATTTTTATTAAATGTACTTACATAGTGCTTACGATCATAAAATTATTTAAAATTTGGTTGGTCTAGCTTTACTTTGATGTCTTTACAAACACATAACATTCACACACTACACACGTATATATGTATACAAATAAGAGTACATCACAGATTTGTAAAAACTTTAGTATCCTATAAACATTTCAAAGATGAAGACTTAAACATTGATTCTAATTTTACAAAAAAATAATAATAATAATAAAGAAAGGTAAAAATGCAAGAAAAATGAAAGCGTTATATTGCAAGGATTGCGGAAGGCAAAAAAATAAATAAATAAAACAAAAATTTAACGTGCAAGGATACTTGTAACCACTACTGGTAGTTATCCTATCATAGTGAATCACAGGTTCATCTTTTTATTGATGTTATCTTCTATTAAGTAGTATACATAGTATTCATTTCCAATGAATCTTTTTCTTATGCTATATGCCTAAAATTAGATATCTCTTAGTAAATATTTGAAATCGAGAGATAAAGCGACTACATAGGACTTGAATTATCATGAGAAGTAGGATGTATGTCCAGGCATGAGAAAGTCTTGTCTTTTTTCTTGTTATATGGGGGGTGTATATGTTTCCCTTCAAGTCGTATTTTTAATTGATGATTCATATAAGATGAATATTGAAATAAGATATAACACGTAATATATATATGTATATTGAACTAGAAAATACTATAAAAGCCTATAGTGGCATCCATTGGAAATTAGCCTCCTTAATTATCTAAATTGAGAAGGCAATATATAAAAAACTAAGAATTACCAAAGTGAAGAAAATTTACTCGTTGACTGAAACTAATTGCAAGATATGATACACTTTTAACATGAAGGCAATTAGATAAACTTATTGATTAAAAAGTTAATTTCTGAAAAATATGATGCCAAAATTAGTTTTCTAGGTTTGAGTATTATACATATATTTCAACTTATGCTATATAAATGATGGGATGAAAATGAAATCTTTTTTCAAGTAAGGACAAAAAAAAAAAAAAATCTTGCTATCTAGGATTCTATTTAAGGGTTTTTCCTATATAATTGCATGTATAATGGTTATTTGTTCAATTTCCTTAGCTGATTAAATTTTCTGTAATGCAAAGGTTGTGACTAATGGTATATATCGAAGCAATGAGCATCGAGCAATTGTGAATTCATTAAAAGAGCGACTATCAATTGCTACCTTCTACAACCCTAATGTGGATGGAGATTTTGGTCCAGCACCTAGTCTTATTACTCCAGACACTCCTGCAATGTTCACGAAAATAGGTGTTGCTGATTACTTCAAGGGCTTTTTTTCACAGGAGCTTCGTGGAAGGTCATACCTTGATGTGATGAGGATTCAAAAATAAGTGATGCATTAAATCAACTCAATGTGAAAATAAAATAATTGGAAAAATGATAAATAAAAAATAAGGAATTGCAAATGCACTCTCAAATTATTGATTGGATGTTGATAGATCCTCTAAACATGCCTTCATCTTCTGAAAAATGTACTTATTTCTACCATCACTAAAACCCCGACTCATTACTATTTAGGATCCATTTAGTGAGGATTTTGGAATTATAGTGATGGTTTGGAATTAAATGCATATTTTCAAAACGAGATGAAGCTAAGGTGTGTGATAGTTTAGAAGGTCTATATGTACTTAATTAATAAAACTTGAAGTTTATTTGCATTTCTCCAAAAAGAAAAAAATTACACAGAAATCCAGAAGGAAGACATTTCATTAGTATGTGTGCATCTATGTAATACACGAGTGACTACATTATTAACTCTAATACCTTTTACTATGTAAATTATCAAATTTTATATTTAAGCATAAATTACTGTTACTTGCGCAAAAAAAAATGATTTGATAATTTTCATGCCATGCAATTTTGTTGAATTTTGTGTTGATGGTTTCAGTGGCTCATTTGTTGGATAAATGCTACTGGAATGGCTACTTGAAATTAGGAAAATATTAATAGTCCCTGAACTGAGGAATCAAATAAAAACTACAAATTTTTGCATATATATAATTTTTAATGTATAATTACTATTAGAAAGCGTGAATACATATTTTTTTTTAAATTCTTAATAGAGCTTCGAGAGAACCTCTTATCTCAACTCTTGGAATAGTATTAATAAGATATTAAAAGATAAAATCATAAATATATATATATATCCTAAATATGTAGCGAACCCATATACAGTTAATATATTTATTCTTTATTCGGTTTTATGAAAATTCATATAAAGTTTTCTTTTCTCAATAAATAAAATACAAAACTGAAGCAAAAGAGAGGAAATTGGCTATATTAAAATTTTGTTTTCGGCAGGTCCATTTGATATTAATAAGCCGCTCAGCAATAGTGGAACAAGTGGGGAATATTGGTGGGAACTAGAAATGTTTCCATAAATCAGAACAACATGCTAACTAGAGAAGTTCATTTGAAGACATCCAATAAAATTGAAATGAAACATTCTAGTTAGGTAAGTATTCTGTAGTATCAGCACTAGTTATGACCCCTAGGGTGGTGGTGAAAGGATGCTTTGATTGGTAGAAAGAAAAAAACCTGCAGCACCTTTGAGGTTATCTCACACTTGGAAAAGTAGTAGAAAGAAGAATAAATATAGTGATAATTTGATTTTGCGTTGCAGTAGTAAGTAATAAATAGAGAGAGAAAAAAAAATAATAATAATTTGAACCTTTTACTTGTAAACTTGCGTATCACATTCACACCCGATATGAGACGATCCATCTGTCGGTAAATATGAGTTTTCTGTTGGTGTAGATTATGTTTCACCAACAATACACAGCATTAATATAAAGAAATGATCCGTCGGTAATATGCCACTCCATGAATGAAGTTCAGGTACCAGCACCTTCTGTTTGCATGGTAATCCTATCGAGAGTACAAACAGTCAAAATTGTAATCCTGATGGATCTGCGATCGGATATGTCAAACCTGACCCGTATGAATCCTATTAAAACATAGTATCCGTACCATGTTAACAGATAGTTACTGCGAAATCAGGTGGGAGCGGGAAGGAACAAACAGACAAACAACTCTATTCATGTAAACAATTAAAGGAGAAGCTCAGCTCACAAGAGAAATTCATAAGAACATTACATGGAAAAAATAAATGAATCATTCTCGATTTTTTGCGAACAAGATCCAACCATTGAGTTTTAAGTCAGTAAAGAGAGCACTTGCAAATGAATGATTGGCAATTTCTCCGTGGATTTTTCCCTCTAGAACACCCTCTCGATCTTTTTATTTTCTTCATACAAATAATATGGTTATAATCTATACAACAAATAATGGATCAATGAATCTGAAGCGTAAAAACTAACGAAACAGGAATTCGAATGAACAAAACCTCGTTAGAGCAGGTCAAGAGATGACCAAAAATAGTCGAATATATCAACTCCTCTGGAACACGGGTCTTCGAATTAGAGACTCCTCTAGCTCCTGTCAAGACACTCAGCAACGTCTATGACATACTGTTCCTTCCTATGGACGATCCATTTCCAAGTCAAATATTGTGCTCCGAGCTATATTCACCATGCCCCCGACTCTGCCAGCTACTCTGGGACCGATTGAAAAACTCGGAACTGTACTCTTGACTACCAAATGCCATCCTATGAAACATTCTGATCTGCGCAGATTGTTCTCTTGAATCATATATTTCACTTTGGCCGAGTCTCATTCCATTGCTAAGGTCTGACATTGCATCCAAAGAATCTAATGCTCTAACCACCTGTGATGGTAGGTAGAGAATACCATATATTAGAAAGGGTCTACCTACCATATATTAGAAAGGGAATATTCATATAGCTAGACATGTCGAGAACAAGAAAACAAAAGGCCGGTAATGTTGACAAAAATAGCTACCTGACTCATACGTGGCCTCTTTGCAGCTGAATGCCGTACACATGCTGCAGCTGCCTCAATCATCCGAAACATTTCACTAGCTATATAGTTCTTTTCAAGCTTTGGATCTACTAATGCTTCAAAGTTTTCATCCTCCAGTGCTTGGACAAGCAAGGGTCGAGCCTGAAATACAAAGTTGGACAATAAATATTTTGCTGTCTGCCATGACTAGTAGAAGAAATCGTCATCACTCTTCTTCCGCACCATCCACTGCTTATTGCACAATAAAATTTTGATGAGAAGGCAATGGAGCATGTGAATTTCCTTTTTCCCGCTTGTTGATAGAAATTGAATAGTGCTAATCTCGATACGAATAACAAGATGGATAATTGCTAATGTTTAAGAGACAACAGAAAAATAAACAATGATATTTGGCCAAATGAAGGATAACTCCTAACCATGAGTAGTGCAATGAAAAGGCCGTAAGAAATAAAAGATGATCTACTGTATTAATGCAGAATATGACTACACAGTCCAAAAAAAAGAGAATCATTTATTGAATTCCCACCCCCAAAAAGGCCCAGAGAAACAGCAAACTACTATTCACATTTTAGGGAGTAATAACTGTATGTACTTAACTTGCCCAAAGAAACTGCATGTACTTAACAAATACAGTGGATTAAAAGGAGTAAAAGGATAATTTTTCATGAAGAAAGGAAGAGGTATATCACGACTAAGCAGAGTGCATCACAAAGAAACACATGGTCACCACACAGAGGGGGAGTTTATATGACCTTTGCTATCCCCCTAGTATAATTCATCCTTCACAAAACTCTTCATTAAATTGAAATTGAATGAAATGAATAGCCACGCCATTCAAAGGCTCTTCCTAGTTGTTTCTCCAACTAGCTTCATCAGCATAAAAGGCAAAAACCCAATCCCAGACAAAGATTGTGGCTACCTTGCATAATTTTAACATCCATCAGAATTGAAGGATATAAGTAACTGAATAGGCCAATTGGGAGATAAAGCTAATATATATTGTTGTAAGATACATGAAAAGGCAATATGTAGACAAAAGATTACTCAAATTAAAAAAGCTTTTGCACAAATGTTACATGCCAATATATGGATATAGAATAAAATGGCACGGAAAAACAACCAAAATCTATCATGTCTAGTCAACCATGACAATGCACCCCATTTTATTAAAAATAACGCAGCAAAGCTTGAGTTCACAAATAAAAAATCGTCCAAACCACTAAAAGACAACAAAAACCCGTAGGACTTCCACTCTAGGTAAATGCAGCTCCATGACTGTTGAAGCAAGGTCATAGATAGAAGAGTTGGACATAGTAAAACAGGGAAGCAACATTTCAGTGAAAACGAAGTCAAGAAAAGCATAACTACGACAGAGTCAAAGGTACAACTAGAGGCTTATTCCAGACATGAGAATTAGAATAACATGTAACGGAGAAGCAACCATAGAAAAACAGCATCCAAGTTCATCAACTTCACTTTCAATAAGCTTTAATAGAGGACCTGTGACCAAATTTCCTCAAACTTATATCAGGTTAGTAAATTTAATCTGCTTACCCATTCAACTAGGCTTTCATCCCCAAGAGGCTGCGATGTATCAACTGGCTTGCGACCGGTAATTAATTCCAGAAGCACAACACCAAAGGAATAAACATCAGATTTTTCGGTCAACTTTCCACTTGTTGCATACTCTGGAGCCATGTATCTGAGATCATCAAATCCCATTAGCACAATGTAAAGGCAAATTAATTGGAAGGATATATAGAATCAGACTTATCCCAAATGAATCCAGACATTTCTAAATGATTGTGTTGAAGTGCTCACGATCATAGAATTTATTGGCCAATTATGATCAGAAATTAGAGGATAAATTATACAAAACTTTCAAATACGTGCTTCCATCCATGTAAAAGATATTGGTCTGAAAATTTTAATTACCACTGAAAATAGATAGTCCAAAAATTTGAACTGTAGACAGTATGGATGCGAAAGATAGAGAGAGAAAGTAACAATTGATAGCAGAAAGGACAATAAAACTTCTATTTTAAATCATATTGGCTCAAGATCCATTATATTTGTTGAGATGTCCTCAATTAACAGAGACAACATACCCAAAAGTACCCATAACTCGTGTTGTTACATGTGTATTCGAATCAAGTGCCAACTTCGCAAGACCAAAATCAGCAACCTGACAAGAAGAAGCGCAACATAAGAATGGAAACTGAAGAGGAAGTCTTTACTGCACAAGCAGAATAATCTTTTAATAATAACAATATTTGTGAAAAAAACAATTCATACCTGAGCATCAAAATTGCTATCTAGAAGGATGTTTGAGGACTTAATATCCCTGTGAATAATTCGAGGATGGCCTGATCAAATCAAATCTAGAAATGAGAACAAGGAGGATTTGGATTCACATATGTGAAAAGATTCCAATTTGTGGTAAGTCCTTCTGATATATCAAAACATATGTTCAGTCATCATAGTTGATTGGATACACCCGGTCTCTGCTACTAAATTGCTCAACCACTAATGAGACACTTCAAACATGAAATGAATAAGCAACAAATAGAATTCAAACCATTGCCTTTTGGTTTGGAGTAGAAGGTTATGATCTATAATTCTCTAATTCTAGTAAGAGAACTAAAGGACTTGACATTCCCCCTGGATTGGAGAAGTTTGGTTTACCTCAATTCACATAATGACTATATGTACACTCTGTGGGTGCCACATATGCCATAAGACCTCCAAATCAAGCTACTATGAAGTTCTTAGCCAAGCGTCTGATGATGCAATCCAATTAAGGACTTTCAGCTCTCAATTTCTCCATGCTTGAACTACCGACAACTAATAGCAATTATGAGAATGGATAATCTTAATCGTGACAACTTTTGCTCTCACCAACACCAGTTCAAATCATAGTGAAGAATGCAAGTATAATCATTTATCTATTGTTGAATAAACTGACTAGTTTAGAAGCTAGAAACAACTTGTAAAAGGGAGGGAATAAAGGGAACCAGTCTCTGATTGTGCTACGAATGTTAGGTAAGGATTCTTGAATTACCTATGTGCTAACTCAGATAGACAACTGACCTAGATATTGTCACATTTTGTTGACAGAATCTAAGAGAAAGGAGGACTTACAGTCTTCATGCAGGTATGCTAATCCTCGAGCAGCACCAGCAGCAACCTTCACTCTAGTTTCCCATTCCATCACAGGACGGCCTTCACCTGCAAAAGAGCAAAGTTATAGAGGAAGGTAATAAGTCATTGGAACAACATTGCAATAAAGATTACAATAAGAGCAAAGTTTACAGTGTTAAAATTTCCAAAAGGAAAAAGTAGAAAAAAGGAAAAGCTTGCAATTAAAACCTTTAATCTCTGTCTTACCATGGAGGTGATAGTGAAGGGTGTTGTTTGGAACAAAGTCATATACAAGCAGCCGGTGATGCTCAGATATGCAATATCCCACCAATGAAACCAAATGACGGTGATGCACTCGACTTATAATCTCAACTTCTGCTCTAAATTCCCGTTCCCCCTGTCCACTGCCAATCTTTAGCTGCTTTACAGCAACTACTCTTCCATCTTCCAGGAATCCTTTATATACACAGCCAAAGCCACCCTCACCCAGAAGATTCTGGGATGAAAATCCATTTGTTGCATGAGCTAGCTCTTCATATGTGAACCATGACTTTGAATTGTTGATTCCACCCTGCTCTGAGGATGAATACATGAAATTGCCATTTGAACCAACTCCGAGAGGGGAAGCTGGAGAATGAGGCCTTAAAAATATTGAATCTGCAAAGTCAAAGTAAGTGTCATGAGTTTGACATCAACAACTTAGCAGTTCAAAATAAATTCTTCAAAGAAAAAGGAGAGGAAAGAAAAAAATTGCATAGCTCATATTCTCTTTTTCATCAAAATGTCAGAGATTTAGATTTCAAATCAGAGTTACTCTAAAACTTCTCACACATATTTCACAATTAAGGACTAATTACTCAAGCAATATTCAATGCAATACCTGAATTTTGTGAAGAGGCAAAGGGAGATGGCATGCTGTATCCACCATTTGCCTTTCCAGCCCTTTTCTTCCGTTTTTGTGCAAACCACACTAGTGTAATGAGAAGGCCAATCACTAAAACTCCAACAATGAGGCCAATTGCAACTGCACCTCCCGTTTGCAGTCCTCCACCAGATGATGAAGAGTCTGCTGATACATTTGTCTCATTGGTTGTTTTTGCTGTAGGCTTCTCTGTTGGAATAGAAGGCAAAGGTGTAGCACTTGGACTTACCCCTGCTGATGTATTGGTCGGAGGAGCAGGAGGAGAAGCTGTTGGTGAAGCCAGAGATGATGGAACTGTAGGAGAAGAGGATGGAGGTGAAGGTGGACTGGTTGATGGAGGTGGTGAAGGATCGGAACTTGGTGTGGATGGTGGAGAAGGGGAACTGGTAGGAGCCTTAGGAGGTGGAGGAGGTGGAGACTCGGAGGAAGGTGGGGAAGGAACTTCTGATGGAGGAGGAGGTGAAGCTTTTTCTTTGGGAGGAGGAGGTGGTGCAGAAGCTGGTGGGGTGGCAGCAGGTGGAGTTGGGGAGGGTTGAGGAGGAGGAGCACCTACAGATGGCGGAGGTGGGGAAGGTACATTTGGAGGGGGCAGGGAGGTCGTAGCTGGAGGAGGGGCAACAGGTGGGGATGGTACATTTGGAGGGGGTGGGGAGGGTGTAGCTGGAGGAGGCGCAGCAGGTGGGGATGGAGGGGGTGATGCAGGAGGGGAAGGCGGTGGAGATGCCGGAGGTGAAGGGGGAGGGGAGGTCAACGGAGGTGGTGATGCGGCTAGGGATGGAGGAGGTGCATTAGGGGGAGACTGCGGTGGCGGGGTCGAGGAGG